>APFE031579795.1:0-15140 GCA_000404065.3 Pinus taeda | reverse complement strand
AGAGATTTTAGTTTAGATATATTATCGTTTTACCTAGATTTGATATAATTTTATGATATATAATTATAGTTTGGATATATTTTAATAATCGGTATTTGTATAACTAACACAATCACATTAATAAATATGGTTGATATATTATAAATATACATGGAGAAGTTTCGTTAGAAGGTATGGGGAAAAGAGTTAGGTAGAAAGAAGAAATATTACATTGAGGAATTCAACCCTACGTGTGATCTACAAGAAAAAGAGTTCATTGGAGCTAGCATTTTGTGGAGGGCAAAGGTTTTTATTCAATTAAGGACCAACTTACTGGGGCTGTGGAATGGAAAAAACATTTCATTTTGGAATGTGATGCATTCAAAGATATTAGAGAAAGTTATGAGAATATTTTAGCATCAGTTTCTTGGCATTGTCTTTTTAGCGAGGGGATTGTTGGAAGGTTGGGCCAACTTATCATCAATTTGAATCGAAAAAAGATTGAATTGCAAAAAGCGAAAAACAAGGATCTAATGGTCTCATAGACTATTTTTAGTCTCGTGGACCTTAAAATGTCATTTCATTTCATTTTATATTAATTACATCCACAAGCATTATTAAATTTGGTTGATATATGCAAATAAGTGTATATCATATCACATTAATAATTATTAATAATTATTAGATGTATGGTAAGCATTTAACATTAATATTAATTATTATATAATTATATAAGTAATAATTAGGTTTTATAATATTAAAATATTGAATTTTAATATTAAAGTTTTAGTAATGAGTTTAGTATTAGGGTTTTAGTATAGGGTTTTAATATAAGTAAGTGTAAGTTAAGTGTTCAACTAAGTGAGTAAGTTTTCAATTAACATTGAAACCTAATATTATAAACCTTATATATTAATATTATAATCCTGTTGACGTTGTTGGACCTGCCAACATGTGAAGGGATCTCCTGGGTAAGAAGTCCCAACTGGGCCTCAGAGTGTTTGGAGTAGAAGTCCTAGTAGTGGGTAGTATGGTATTGTCTTGACTGTGGTTGCATGCAGAGGTAAGTAAGATGTCCCTGTTGGAAGCAAGGGTGTGGCCTTGCACCAAATCAAGGAATGTGCATGAAAGGCTCTAACACACGGAAGGGGAGAAGAGTGCGCCCCTTAGAAGCATGTGATAGCACGCAGCTTGAAAGGGAACACACAAGCTGAAAGACATCACGATATGGAAAGCAGGATAGCCGACAATCCAAAGTGATGAGTTATACCAACAAGACGCTTCAATAAGATTCATATAAACACATACGGAATAGTCCATATATACATGCGTAAATTACAACTACATACATCGTTAGAGTAACCAGGATAGCCGAACTACAATAACAATATATGCATGAAACATGTTGGATCTGTTATATTAAAAGAGTGAGAGATCCAATCATACATACAACCATGACAACCACTAGCCCCAATAGTGGAACGTTAAATTCACTAATGTCTGCTCCTCCAAAGAGATGTACTCACTCTACGCTGTGGAGAAGCCAAGGCTCGTTACAATACCTCCAAGCTTTCTCTAAGTTATACCTATCAGAAGATTAGCTCCCAAAAGGTCATACAATGAGTTATGAGGTTTTATATATAGCAAAGGGTGGGGTGCCCCTTCACATTCCCCTTTGTGACTCTTAGCCTACCCTCATGATTCTTCAACTTACACATCACTGTTTATATTCTATTATTGATACTTGGCCTTTCAATTTACAACATGTTTACAATACAATCTACACATGTACCCATGTGAGACAAAAATGGCCTTGAGTAAGCCATGCAAAACATCACTAAGACTCACACAGCTGTGGGAATACTAACTCGTCGACATCCTCTTGGTGATCGATGGTGGCGAACTAATGCCAAGCTTGGTAATCTGTTATGGTGTCTACATACTCTATGGTGACATCCTTCTAAAAGCGAACTCTTGCCTCTATTGCATCCGAGTACACTAATTTGGCACCTCTTTTGAACTCGTCATATAACATGCGCATCATGGCCTTGAGTGCAATCAGACCAACGACATACTGGTGCATAGTGTCTGTGCTCATTTGCAAATATGCATTGGTGGCTATGCACATCAATTGCTCGAAGTACATGTCCAGCTCCAGTCAGACTTGCTTCTTTTCTTTCACTTCGGTGAGTGTGTCAATGGATGGGATCACATGGGTGCGCACAATCACATCCATGCTCCTGAACACTCGTTCATGTGAAGCCTGTAAGCTGGTGATGAGTTGTGGAAGTTCCTCCTGGTTTCGTATCTGACTCTAGATGTGTGCCTTAAACTCCACTACCTTTGGCTTCATCATCTTTGGCAAGTACAATGAAGCTCCCTTGTACCTCATTGTCCATATCTCCATGTGATCGACAACAGTGTGTATGTCTATCAATATGCATGCTCTCCTAGCACAATGTTGCTACCAACCATTGAGATGGACAACTGAGTTATGCACGGTGACCAACTTGAAGTACAACTTCTGCATGATTGTCTCGAGAGACAATACATCATCAAGTATTTCTTTCTTTAACTCTGCTCTCGCAGATGTTGTAGCTTGCTTTTATTTCTTCTTGGCAGCTTGTAACTCCTTAGCCATTGCTATCAAGAATCTCACATTTGAGCTACTGGCATTGGCATATGTCTTTGTAGCATCGGCCAATGCAGCTGGATATTTAGGCACATCGGACACGATCACTTGTTCCTAAAAATGCGCAAGAGATACATGGACATCCGAAGTGGGCACTTTGCACGACTGCACAGCTCTATGTTGTGACTCGTCGAAGGATATGTTGTGCACGTCTGTTTTTGGATTGTCCTCAAGGATTTCAGTGTCTTCTTGATCACTTGGGACTTGCTCTGCTCCTAGATCTGGTGAAGCCGGTGGAGTGACCTCTTGGTCCTTGGGCATGAGGTCCATATCCTGATCTTGTTCTGGCTGAACAACATTCGTGTTCATCTGTTCCAACATCTGTTCAATCTCCTAAACAAATTCCTGCAACTGCTCACCCTGTTTTCTATCTACCAGTTGTTTTGATGAATGAATAACCAATATTGGCACAGTTTCATCAATGTGTGCATGTTGCGCCTCCTATTGTTCATGTTCCTGTTGCGCTTCCTTCTCTCTTCTACGTAACTCTTGTTCTTCCCTTAGTTGTTGCTTCAACTCCTACAACTTCTTCTCTCCCTCCTCCAATTTTCTCTTCTCCCTCTGTCTTTGTGCAATCCTTCTGTTGCGTTGTCGTAGCTTTGCCTTAATCTCCAAAGTTTCTCTTAATACAAGTGGATATTCTTTGAACTTGCAGCTTTGCTCCGCCTGTGCAATGTCGGCAACCTTTCTCTTTCCTTTGTCATGTGCAAGTCTGTTGCCCTTTGCTACTACTGATGTTGCTGCCCTCTGAGATGTTGTTGCCTTTTGCGCTGCTAAACATTCTATAGCCACTCTGACTAGTTCATTGAGCCTTAAAGAGTTATAGAAGTATCTCCACAGGTCTTCCTTAGGCCAATGACATGCCTCGTGGATCCAAGGATGATACACTCTCGCACAATGGTATTCCACTAAGCGATGCGGGTCATATGGATTGAAACTTTTGGTTTCGAAGGTGAACTTCTTAAACTCCTCCATCTCGGTCTCAGCGTGCTTGAGATTCTAGATCTCATACAACCCAATCCACAAAGGAAGAGCGGGCCAAGGTGCCTTCTTCTTCATGTGAAGTTTTGCTGACAACCCTCTCGAGATGTGGTATTCAACCTCTTTCATGACCAACTTGTCCATGGAAAACTTTGGTAAAACATGTAGAGCCTTCTCTGCGTTGTATATCCGAATGAAGGTGCCAAGGGGTGAGGCATACCAATCTGCTATGTTAACCAATGCCTCCATCGTTTCCTGTGGCATGCAAGGCAGATCCTGCTCAAAGATCATCCTGTACACCGGGGTGACAAAGTGGTTTAATAGTTGCAGTATAACTCCATGGAAGCTGCACTCAGATAACAACCTGCAATAAGTGTGCACAGAGGCTTTTGAAAGTGTCCATGCCCAACCCAAGCCAGGGAATTGCTGACATACATCAAGAATGTAGGTGAACATGAATAGATTTTCTTGCTCACACTTGGGTGGATTCTGGGCATCTATTACTTGCCCTTTTAGCTGGAGATCCAACATATCAGACCAATTCCAGCTGCTACAACACAATCACCCAACTTTTCAAGAAGGTCTCTATACTTTCTTGGCCTTATAAGCGACATGCGAAGATGACCAAGAACTGATAAGCCTTACGTAGTATCTTTGTCTTGTATTCCCGGTTGGGTGTTGTCCTAAACTTAGATGGCTCTCTCACCCAACTCTTCAAGATGTCTCTTGAGTTTGCACTGTTATTGGGATTGGTAAAGGGTGCATCCATTGTGTTCACCAGCTACGGCAAGTGATACATCTCTTAAAAGGTCTTTTTCCCTGAAGGTAGATTTTTTTTTTTCCACTGACACTGTTCAACACCATTGTCTCTGGATTAGTTTGTGAGACAATCCAGTGGATCATGTCCGTGCATGGAAATGCAAGATACCTACATGTAAACCGGTACAAGCCAGACTTGTATATGTTGACATAGACTCTGCAGTCCTCCAGATTCTCCTCAAAGGTGCTTGAAAAGATGTCATTGATGTCCTTAAATTTGATCTTAATCTCCTTGTCTAAGAACAACTTAGTGTCTTCGTAGATGGGCAATCCAATAGAGACTTTCTCAACCACATCTTTAGTTGCGCTCTCAACAGTGTCCTTTGACCCTTCTCTCGTGGAAGCCATTGTACTTGTACTACTGAGAGACTGATGAACATCTGTCATACTTGGAGATGGAGCAACACTCATAGCAAGCAAACTGTCAGTGAAAACCAAAAGCAACTTGAGGGATGACATGCAACACACCTGGGTGACTGACTGGAAAATTTGCACAATTTTCTCTGGGAGGTTGGGAGACTGACTGCCAGAACTGCACAGAGCAGAGTCTTGACTGCTAGTGAGCTGACTGACTACTGAAACTGCGTGGAGCATAGTCCAACTTGGCCTACTGAGGACTGGAACTGTGCAATGCACAGTTTTAGTCGGCATGACTGCAACCTAAGAAAATTGCATTGCATAATTCTGGGGGCCAACTAAGGCACTTCCTCTCAGAATTTCGCAGAGCACATATGGGGAGGCCAGTGTGAGGCAGGATCTGCGTAATTTCTAGGAGCAATGCAAGGCCTTCCATCCCATAAATGTGTAGTAAAAGCCAGGCTAGGCAAGGTCCGGGCCAAGGCAACTCAGACCTGCCGACAAGCGACTAAAAATAGTAAGGACTAAATTCATGTGAGAAGTTGGGTGCAGACATGAGTGAATAAACATTCATGCAATCAGTGAATGCAGGATTCAGTAAAATGGGAAAACAGTGAGGTGTGTGAAGCGATTCGTTGCAACGACGATCGTAAGTGCATAAACAATGTCATTCATGCGACAAGAAGGAAATGCAATGAAAAACTTCAAACAATGCTTCTACAAGCTAACATGCATTAGAATGACAACAAGCATTCAACAAAACCAAGAAAACAACACTCACACAAACTGAAATACAAAAAGTGACAGAAAAGTAGAAAAAGACATGAAAGGCAGACTAACCCGGAAAAAGTTACAATAAGTGTGTCAAAGGTTCCTAAATGCATTGGGAATGTTAGATCTCTAAGATCGAAGTGAAGAATGAGCTTTAAAGTGTCGAATAAATAGTTTGACAAGATCGAGTCTTATGATGTGCATGCCATAATTCTAGGAAAAAGCGACACTTGGCAGGAGGTTTCTAAAACAACTTTTGCATGTAACCCCCAGCTGCTAAAAATAGGTCCCTAAAATCTAAGGATGTTTTTTTCTTTTTCAGGAAAAAGCTCCCCATGCATGCAAGGCAAGTGTTATAACCCTATTTTCCACTCCATTATAGTGAGAGAAACCCAATATCAACTTACCTTAGTTGTTTGACTTAAATGCATCCTCTTTTCACCTTTTCTTTTACTTTTGTGAGATTTATCCCATGTTAAAAGGGTTAAATTACATAATTGAGCAATTTCTCATAATTATTTTGCCAAAATATTATAACTATGAGATAATATTTATTTCATAATTTAGATAATTGAGAAAAAACTCATAATTGTGCAAAAGGTTTCTAGAGTTTGTCATTCCCAAGGAGATCAAATTGACCCACTTGTGTATGAGTTGGTTATGGGTCTATTATTTTAGAAGTTTCCTAACTTCTCAATCCCCTAGGTGTCTAGATACATTCTCCTGGAGCATGGAATGAGCCTTGATAATCTCACCAAGAGGGAATAGGGGAGAGGACCAAAAACAACAGTGCGAGAGCTCTGCTGCCTTGGGAGAGGAGGCCATACTACAAGTTGGAGGAGAGGATATTCTTTGTGTTGATGGTATACAATTGATGTAGTTTCATTTACATGGTTAATAAAAGTTTGTGTTCCCTTCCTTACATGAATTTGTGTTCAATATATTATATGATTGCATCTATTGATTTTGATCTAACGATATTCTGAGGAAGATCAAATATTTTCCTTATTTAGTTGTGTTTGTGTGCATGGATAGAGATCTCGTGCAAATGTGTTGGATTGCTCGAGTGGAGTGCAAGATCTGCATTGAACTCAAAACCCTTCTCCAACATGCAAGGATTCCAAGTGTGATCTCTTATCTATAGCACAGATCTGATTTCTTGTTGCATGCATGACCATTTGGATTGAGGGGTCATTATTAGATCGCATTAGCCATTATATTTTGTTGTCTGGTGATCTCAATCGAGCATGAGATCACGGAGAAATAGCTCCTTGTAGATCTAGCTGCAATAGAACGGGTGCTTTCAATGAGAGCATTTTTATTTTTCCCTTTTTGTTTGAGATACCCTCTTCTTCTTCTTTTTTTTTTTTTTTTCTTTTGTTCCCATTGAGTTCTTTGTACTCTTTTGGATCCATTTTGATCTACTTTGATTTTACTTGCTTCAGATCTAAGCTGATCTTAGATCTAGAGTTTTATTTTTATTTTTTTATATGAGGGAATAACAGATCTGAGAATTGAAATCAAATTCTAGAATTTTTTATATGGAATTTGATTTAAATAAACACAGATATTAATTCCTCTCATATTTTTACCCCAAAGCAAAACAAAAAAAATCATTGAAAACGGACTCCATATGAGGAAGTGATGGCCAATTGAAAATTGGGTAGTTTATTTTTCTTTTGCCCTCGCACGCAATTGCTTTTTTATGTTCATTTATGTTCTTTTCTATACATAATTAAGTAAAAATAACTACAAATCTGTAATCCTCTTGATTTTTTACCTCAAAACAAAAAAACAAACACATGAAATAGAGTTTGTATTAGAAAGATATGGTTGATTGAAAGATCAACCTGTTTTCTATATTTTTTTCCCAATTTTTGGGTTTTCTTTCAGCTTATTTTCTTGATATTTTAGGCGTGTTCTTCAAATATTGCTACTATTTGTTGGATCTATTTAATTTTTTGCTGATCACTACTAATGTTTATGAGATCTGAGCCATTTCTTATTTATTGGTTGGGATCATCCATTGCTTGTGTTCTTCAAGGTTTCTCTCGAAAAATTCTTTGTGTGCTTTAGTTGAGGACTAGTGTTCTCATCTTTGGATCTCTATTTCAGATCTTTTTGGCTGCTTTTGGTAACTACTTAAATCTCTTTGATATCCCACTTTGGTCTTTTGTTACCTTTGTGTGGCTTGGTCGCTTGTTTTTAAGTTACCTATTCCCTCTCTTGTTTGTGTTCCTCACAATTGGTGGTGTTGTGATTGGTTATGTAGCTGTCATCTAGTAAATTTATTTTGAGTGTGGTTTCATTGATTTGTATCACTCTCATATGATATTTTTTAGGCCTTCCTATCTATAGGGTCTAGTTTTGACCCTTGTAGAACATTGGTCTTTGTTGAGCCATTATACTACAGCCCTAGCTTGATGACATTTTCCCCCCTTTTTTACTTTTTGCTTTCGGTTTGATTGCTTTCAGTGTGTTTCTTTGATTAGGCTTTGTTTTTCCTAGTTGTGATGTTTCTAGAGTGCTTTGCATTCTTGCTTGGGAGTCTTTTCCTTTGGTTTCTTTTTGAATTGTTTTGGTTTGCCTTCATGTTTTGTTTTGGGTCATTAATTCACAAAATTTGGGATAATTTTCCTTCAAGAAGATGTAGATGTGCATCATAATAGCCACTGGTGTGTTAGAAGGCTCAGTTTCATGCCACATCTCGCTTGTGTAAACAACGATGACTAAAATCAACGCGATAATAAAATTAACTAAATTTGTCTTTATTTTCACTGGTAGTACACCAACACTAGCTCAGGCTAGGGTCTTGGAGATAGGAGTGTGAGTTAACTACTCCAAGGCCACAAAATTAACTTAGCAGCTTGTGGTAGGGAGTTAAATCCATTTGCAGTAGTGCAGTCTGGGAAACCCTCCTCACAAAAGGGTCAAGCACGAGGTCACACTTGGTCTAGGAAAATTAACACAACCCCTTTCGCTTAGTTTCAGGTGGTGCGATATAGCGAAATCTCCACGCAAACAAACAATGTCATTCTCACTTGGGGACCACTTGGGAGGCAACTCTCAAGGGGGTTTCAATATTAGCTTCTTTTGGGGTTAAGTTTCCTGCCCTTGTGTGTGGATTTGTCCTGCGACTATCCTCCCAAGCCATGTTATTGTATGTGGTGACCATAGTGGCCTATCTTCTTAGGGCTTATACACTAGTATAGGGTAGGGTTTGTCTTCTCTATACCTGGGATAGATATTAGTCATACTCTCTTAGTCCTTTGGGAGGGTGCCCCATGGAAAATAAGGTCACTTGCATCGAGCTCGCAGATAAAAGGACTGGGAAGCAGGTCACTAGTATAATTGTTCCATCGCCAGCTTCTTTGTATTTTGGTTTGCATGTGATATCTTCTAGGACATTTCTAGTGTGTGTTGTTTCATCTAACTCAGTATTTTTGGCCTTAGGGTGTTTGTACTAAAATAATTGTACTCAAATCATAAGTTACCACCCTGGCTAAAGTTTTCATCGATGATCACGTCGTATTCATGGTTTGCCTCCTGAACGAGGTGGACTTGTTACCCCTGCATGGAGAGTACCCATCGGTGCTCAAGAATTAGACCACCACATTGTCGTGGATTCTATACCTGGTCCTTCTGGTACTGATTTGGTTTCTATCGAGATTTTGGCAGATGAATATGATGCTCCTACCAACCCACATTTGACTGATCCATTGGGACCTGAGTTATTGCGATTGAACCCTGATGGTTCCACCTACATAAATTCATGTGCCTTTGTTTGTACTTTACGCTATGGTGGAGTCTAAGACATCCTCACCTTTTGCATTAGCAATATCAACTGCCATGACACCATTTCCACCTCTTAGTGTGGCTATACCCACTACTCCGTCCACATCTCTTAATTCTTCTTAGGGCATTCCACTAGTTGCTTCTATGACTCCTACAAATTTCTCGAACGTTTCCATGCCCACACCATCTCCTATGTCGACCATGGCACCCCAGCCTAGTCAGCTGGTAGGTTCGGGAATCTTTGCCCAACTAACTGTTCCTGTCCCTCAGTTAGGCATGGTTACATCCAATAATATGTGGGGAGGATCATCTATTGTCCTTGGTTAGCCTGGGGGAAATGTCGCTTCTAGTATGTCACAGGCTTGGTACAATTCACTTTTGGAGGGGCACCACCTACCAGTAATTTTAATCGGAGGCTAGTTTACCTAGGGGCAACCCTATTGCTAGTACTGTTTCTCACACAAGGTATCCTCCCTATGTCGGTCCTACTACGTAGAGTGGTCCTTTTCCTATACCTAGGTACAACCCCATCAACGACCATGCTTTTAGGGGTTCTTTTCCCTCTGGTGGTACTTACGCTAGGGGGAAACCTCCATTTACCAGTCATGTTGTCCCGCAATAGTCCTATGTTGGGGCGAACCCTTTTCTTCACCAGCAGGTGCATCTTTCCACTCCTCATATGGGGGGACCACATGGTTGGTTAGGGGCCTCTCCCTCCTATGACCCATTTAGTCAACTTCAAAATCCTTTCTGTTCCTCTCGATTTACTGGATTTGGTGAAAATGACTAATGACCCCATATGTCATGATCCTTGGTGGCCACCTATGCCCGCCAAATTACCATCCAATATTCCCAAGTTTGAAGGAAATCCCAGGGAGAATCTATCCATGCACATTACCACTTACCATTTGTGGTTATCATCTAATTATTTAGTGGATGATTTTGTTAAACTTCGCTTATTCCAATGTACATTGACCGGGGATGTCACAAAGTGGTACATTCAGTTAGATATCGCATCCTACGGTGACTTTTCCTCCCTTGCTCAAACTTTCCTAACACACTTCCAGTTACCTATTCAGTATGATATTGACTCTGACCTCTTGTATAATTTCAAACAAGATGATGCTACGTTAATATCTGATCATATTCATGAGTGGCGTCGTCACAAGAGGTTTGTGAGAACCAAGTTACCTTATGAGATCTGACGTAAATGGTTCATTCAATCTCTTTGACCTCAGATTTCCAAGGATGTGTCTATGTTTTGAGCCCTTACTGAGGAACAAGCTATTTTAGCTACCCAACAATTGGATCTTATCTATTCACAATAGGGTATGCTTAATGAAGTGCTGCCTAACACCCCTAGGCTTTCCATTGACCCTCCAAAACATGTTCCTGGCCCACATGTCGATGGTGTGATTGGGTTTGTTTCCAATTCCGTGAGCCAACTTGTTGCCCAACTTGGGCAATTGATTGTTACACCTCAAGCCCTAGCAAGTGCATCTGGCTCTGCTAAAGCACTCACTCCTGAGTCGTCCACTGATGTTTTCATGGTGAAGTCCAATCAACCGAAGAACAATCAACAATATGGTGGTAAGAAGAATAATAAGTGAAATAAACAAAAGAATCTAAATGCTTAGGAGTATCAACCCAACCCTCAGAGTTAGGGAGCGGGCACTAGTGAACGTCACCGTAATGTCAAGTTCCCTTGTAAAATTTGTCAAGGTGACCATCTTACTCACAAATGGATGAGGTCCATAGGATTATTTCACCACTGTCTACTCAACAACATGTTGTTTTAACCCATCCATTCCCTGCGCAACCCCAACAATAGATGGTTCCTCAACTTTCTCGCCCTTTGCAAGGGGGCAACAAGGGTTCATCTTCTCATAATTCATCTGTGTTCATGTGCAATTAATATGTTAATGTGACCACGTGAGCCAAGTCTTATGATGTTCCTAAGTCAAGTCCCCCTTTTGAGGACTCATCATCTCCACTACCCTCCACTGGACCTCTCACTCTAGATAATCCTGTGGAACCCGTCTATCGCCCTCCCAAGGGTGTTCTTCAGAAGACAACACATAATCCTTCTACCAGGGCTTCTCAGCACTACAGTATTGTTGAAGATCTAGCCGAGGCTCCTTATGCCATGTCTACCTTGGAGGTATTGCAAAGTTGTCCTCAACAGTGCAAAGCCTTGTTATCTACCATTGGTGGAGTTGACCTATCTGAATCTAGTCTCATCGCTTTTAACCCCGATAAAGCCGCTCCTCGACATTCCCATTAGATTACTTTCCAAATCATCATGCATGTTTCCCATAGGAATATTCATCGCACTTTGGTGGATGAGGGATCTTCCACATGTGTCATGTCAGCATCATGCTGGAAGGCTATTGGCTCTCCAACACTCGCCACGTCTAACATGATTCTCCAAGCTTTTGATGGGCAAAATTTTGTTCCCAAGGGAGTTCTTCCAAATTTTTCCATTGAGTTAGAAGGGAAAATTGTCCATTTTGATTTCAAGGTTGTCGACACCACATTAGATTATAACCTACTCCTCGGTCGTAGTTGGTTTTATGCAATGAATGCATTTGCCTCATCTGTTTTTCATGTACTTTTCTTTCCTCATGAAGGAAAAATTTTCGCTATAGATCAACTTGACTTTTGCGTGCCATCAGCGCATATTTCCACCACTGGAAATTTTGTACCACTCGTGAGAGATAACCTTGGTCAGTATGAGAGTGTTGGCGTGGGATTATTTAAAAGATCGTCTAATATGGGAGTCTTTCCTAAACTCCCTCCACCCAACACTCATTCTACTTCTACCACAACTCCTATGCATATGATCTCTTCCGGCACCTGTGGACCCCATAGACCTCCTAATCCCTAGCTGGTGCCACTTGATCTATGGAAGTTGATCAAGCTAGTGAGAACCCTCTAGCACCAGTTGTGGAAGAGATTTATTCTTTGGAAGTCCTGTCAGTACCTCCTGACGCTGGTTAGAAACTCCATCCCAATATGGAATATGATTAGGTTCTTTTTCCCACACAGTCGCCCCTCTGCTTGTTTCGCATGACTCCCTTGATGATGGGCCTCCTCGGTTAGTCAACTTGGTGGTCATGGATCTACCCACTGATAATCATAGGTAGGTTATGCCTCTTTCTACCTCTAGTCTCCCCAATGAAGAACGAGTAGAGACTAGTAACTTAAATCTTGAATTGACTTAGGGGGCACCTTCCTGAAGTTCCTTGGAGTTTCCACCCATGAGCTAATTCAAGTCTTGGGATTCTAATGTTTAACTTGCCACTGAATTTCCCCCTTTATGTCTTGATCCTCCTTTTTGTCCTCAGGATTATTTCAAGAGTGCGACTATGTTAGACTGTCCCTGGCATGGTCAACCTTTCTGGATTGGGCAGTTTGATTTGCTTTGCGATGGACCCACATTGGTGAGCCATATGGTGTATTAACCTTCCATGATTTCAAGTATGGAAAACCTTGGCCTGTGCCCAGTTGTGGGCACACTTTGACGTGACCTACTGGACTGTGTTGCATTTGTACATATTGCACATAGTAGTGTGACTCTTTCCCATTTTTGGTTTGGTGTGTAATGCGAGTATTTTACATTCCTTATTTATGCCAAAATTCCAAAAACTTATAAAATTCAAAAAACAAACCAAAAAATATATGGTCATGTTTTTACCTCATTCATATTTATGTCTTTCATTATGTGATTTAACCATGGGTCTAGTATTTCTGGATGGTTTTTACAGGACAGGGTGGTGCTTCTATTGCAACATCCATTGGAACTTAGGTGCATTTCTCTTGAGCTTGGCATATAGGGGTAGGTCATATATCATTATCACCATTGCATTTTGACCGTGAGTGCCATATTTATGCCTTCGATGTAACCCCGTCAAGTTGTGACTTTTTCTACTTCCTTTATTCATGTCATAAATTGGCGGTAGAGCTTACCTGATCATGGATACCGTAGTTAGCACCTTTTTGCCAAGATGGTGTCCATGCAGTTATTTTTTACTCCTTGGAATTCCTCCTTCTGACCTTCCATGACCTAGAATCTGATCCTCATGTCCTCTTCTTCGTCGTATTTTTGGCTTTACCCCAAGAGGATTCCACCATTTTTATCCCTTGTGATTGCCATTTTTTATCAACCTACTTTTGCACGATGAGAATTGGTTTCTCTCTTCCATCATCATCATCTTCTTGGGCTACTACCCACTTTCACTTGGTGTTTACCCTTTCTTGGAGGAACGCTACAGTGAGTGGTCTTATTAGCTTGCCTCTTGTCCTCTTTATGTTATGAGTAGCTCCATCATTACTGGAATCAAATGCTATCCTCTATACCACTCTTTCCTCCAAAAGGAGTTTCCTTTAAGCTCTTTTCAGACTCCTTAATTTAGAAAAGATTGTCGAGTGAATTTGTCTACTTCACACTCCTTAAAGTATCTGAAGTGTCATCTACCCAATATAAGTTTAACCCTTTTCCAAAATAGGATAGAAGAGTTACGAAAAAGGAATACCCTAGTCTACTATAGCTAGGAGGTTCCCCCTTGTATACTTTTATCTCTTTTTTTGGCTTGGGGGACAACTTTATGACAAATGAACTTATAAAAAATTGAAGGGGGAACATATTTTTCCATTAGCCATCAAAATGGCAAAATTAGTTGCATCATCCTTGAACACAACACATGTCTGTCCCATTATCTTACTGTTGGGTTTTAGTTTTCTTCGGAGTCGTACCATCCATATGAGTCTCTTTACTCCTATGATTGGTTACTCTTCCAGTCATATGGAGCGTGCTTCGATGCCTCCTGCCATTTCGTGATATCACCTAGTGGTTATTAGTCATGCTGCCAAGTCATTCTTGTGGCGTGCTGCTATGTGTTCAAGGGAAGTCTCAGCCTGTGTTGGCCATTTACAGTAGCATGTTTCCCTTTTTTAGTCAGCCATCCTTGTGTCAGTTGTACTTCACTACTTCATGACTTCATGACTTCATCCATTCATCACATTATCATGGTATGTTCCGTGTTGATTGATGGGGGATACATTATGGCCATCCTTCGACGAATCTTCTCCTGTTGACTTCAGTGCATTATCTAAGAGCTTGATCTAGGAACCAATAGTACCTTGGAGCTTGTAGACCTCAGTGGTAGGCTTCCTCGTGATCGACAGTGGGTTTTCATCATTGGCTCCTGATTGATCGAGTTCACTAGTGTTTGACATCAGCTCATCTGTTCACACCTAGTGCATTGTACTAGGTACGTTGGGGTCCATTTTCCTCATTGGTGGATTGCCTCGTGTCTGTTACTGGTTTACCTCATTAACTAGTAATCACGGGGTTTCTACCATGCTCAACTTCAGGTCATCTATTCACATGGTGTAGATTCATACCATCAGGGTTATGTTGAAGACCCTGGGTTAGGGACATCTCACTCTTATATGGCATCCTTCCCAGGCTACATTGGAGTTATGTATCATTTATGTACTTTGATGGCTATCTTGAGACACTTCTATGTCTGTCATGCGTCCATAGTCCTATTGATGTATACCGTGACATAGATCCACGATTGTATTTGTTCGTGTCTATGCTCTATTTTTTGAGCCACATGGATCCATTGTGTATGTCTTCGTGGCCATGTTCTAGCATTTCATGTCATGGATCCATAGTGTATTTTATGGAGGCCATGTTCAGTACTTTCTTATGACCGAGCATGGGTATGCCTTCCTTGGG
>APFE031579783.1:224791-273423 GCA_000404065.3 Pinus taeda | reverse complement strand
TTGCATGTATGAGTCATATATAAAGGATAGAGACTCCCTGTGAGGAGTATCGTGTCTTGTTTTGTAATCGAGCTCTGCTCTATTGGAGGTTGCCCCTTCGAAGAGGCCTGTGAACATTTCTCTCTGAGTAATAAAATCATTGCTATTCTGTGTTCTGGGTATATTTTCTTCGCATATTCTGTGTTCTGGGTATCTTTTCTTCGCATATTCTCTGTTCGGTATTACTTTGCAGGTTAAGAAGCATAACATTTTCAAATCCTAAGTAATTTTCCAACTATTAAGGTTTGTCTAATCTCACTTTTTCCTTTTTGATGGAATATGCATAGATCTACATGACAATTCAAGTCATAAACTCACTTTTCATTTCTTTATGACAAATTAATTATGCAATTCAAATTATACCTTTATATGAAAGTATACAAATATACATCCAAAAAGAATACTAATGGTGAGATCAAGTAATTCACGTCCATCAAGTATTACATAACAAGAACTAGATATGATCGTTGCAGCTATCCAAGGCTTACCTTTCACCAAAAGCTAGAAATAACCTCTAAAATGATTCATGTGAATGATAACATGGATGATACTAACCCAACTCAAAGCCTTCACACATCCATTATTCATGGTGGGGGAGTATTGTTCGAGTTCTACTTCTTCTTTTTTCAACTGTGTTTCATGGTCACTGAGTGGCCACTACATCCATAGGTAATAATCAGGTAGATCCACCCGAAGGGATCTACCCTTCATCTTATATGGTTGTGCCTAACCCCAAGGGTGTCGAGGGGATTTGACCCTGTGACCTCCCAATTGGCAAGGTACTTAGCAATGGGAAATCGACCAATTGAGCTATCCCTTGGGCTTCGTCAGGGTCTACTGAGTTGATTCTACATAGCTATAATGTGAAATTAATGGTTATTAAATAATAAGGATTGACACCTTATTTCACACCTCTTAGCAACACCTCATATGTGACCATATCCATGGCCTACCCCCATTGCAGTGTGTAAAATTTAGCGAAAACATACATTTTTTAACCTAGGTAGGAATGAGAAAACTAGATCATCTCTTCTTGATGGTACTCATCATGTCAAAATCTCTCATACAACCCTCTACTAATTGGAAAACATCATTCCCATCTATTCTTAGATAAATAAATAAACAAATCAAATAGTATTATCCAATAATAATAAATAAACAATAAGCAACAATATACGAATGTGGCAATTGTGAATTTCCTAATCTCATCCTAGGTCCACATATCTTGACTTAATGAAGAGTCCATATGTGGTTTTTTCTATCACTTGACAACCCATTAGCAACATAACATCATATATCATTTCCCATCAAATAAACAGGTATTCATTTTCAATATTTCATGGCATCACTTATTACAAAAAGTTACTATTACCTATATAACTTTTAGATGCACACATATCAATATTTAGATACAACCCAACCTACATATAGGCCACAATAAGTTATTATACCATGTAGTGGCATCAATCTTCTTAAACCATCATAATGATATCAAAATGTAAGTTATGAAAGATACAGATGCGCGCAAGTGCACGCACGCACACACACACACACACAAAGCAATGCTCAACCAAGTCAAATTAAAATATTATAGATAAAATCATCCAAAATTATATATGTCGACCAAATGGAACATTCTTGTAATTTAAAGTCCCTTAAATACTAAAAATATACCATTCAAATAAAGTCAAGGCAATAGAGGGCACTATGTATGCCTCCTCTTTAGGAAACTTTGTCTCAAAGTTCTAAAACAAATAAAGAAAATTATGATGCATCCATGTTGCATCCTCCCAGTTAATTGAACTAGGACTATTGTTATCCCATTAGAAAATTAATTAGTCAACAAGATGACATTGAACTTGCCAATTTTTCTAGTCAAGTACGTAGATTGTTTTGACCTTCAAGACTGTTCATCGAACACCTGCAAGTTACTCAAACAGGTAAGATGAGAAAGATTTGAAAGATAAAGGTGTAAAATATAAACATGAAAAATATCATGCATACAATTTAAATATGTTCATAATACAATATTATAAGTAATTGGTCTCAACTTTCTAGAAATATTAAATGATCCCACATAATGCGGAAATAACCTGCCTTTATTATCTAATTTGATAAACACTTTTGTAGTCTAACTCACAAAAACACTATGTCTCCTTTTTTTTAACTTTTTCCATTTCATCTACATCCACATATATGTTTAGATACATTGAGCTTCTGTTAATCTCTCTTAGATTGTTTTCATCAACTCTTTCATTTATTGAATAACTTCAAGTCCAACTACAACTCTATCCTCAAGTTCATCCCAACTAATATGAGTTCTACAAGGTGTACATACAAAATTTTTAAAGGTGTCATCTTTATCAAAACTTTGACCATTTTTATTTTTGTATTAAAATTCCGCAAGTGGTAAATACTCTTCCCAATAACTATATTAATCCATTACATACATATGCAACACGTGTTCTAACACTTGTTTTACTATTTTTGTAATATGTCCATTTATGTTAGGATGGCATGTCCTGCTAAAACTAATATGCCCGTAACTTCTTACAAACTAATCTATAACCTTGTCATAAACACTAACTTGGTCTCCAAAATGGTCTTCCACAAATTTCATTGTAATACCATTATCTTCTTCAGATAAAATATTTTTTTATATAGCATTAGATAGGTATTCTTCATTGGAATAAAATGTGCACTCCTAGTCAAAAGTATTCACTACTACCAGTATTGAATCATGTCTTCTTAACATCATAAGCAATACCGGTATGAAGTCCATGAAAATCACATCCAATTTGTATTATGGTTATGAATGCATTTGTAGTAATCCTCCACTTCCTTTCATTTTAGGAATCTAGCCATGTAGTCTACTATATATTTCTTCATTTCATTCTAGAATAATAGTGATTCATATCCACTTACATCCTTTTCACTTGAAGGTGAGCCATATATATTACTCTATGTGCTTCTCTATATATCAACTTACATATTTTTTCATTTAGAGGTAGTAACACATATGGTGGTGGAGGGTTGGAGTTCCCATGTGGGTGTTGAACATTCCCGAGTAGGAGAACGTTATTATGGATACCTCATAAGCCTCATATATGTTAAATTATGGGAATTTTAGGACAATGATGGATGTAATGACCATATGTACAAAAAATATATAGGGATTGTTGGTACAAACCTAACATTGTTATTATCAAGGGTGTTGGCTTAGACCTTGATTAGTGTTTTCCTCAATATTATCAGTCTAATATTATTAGTGTATCCCTTTCCCTTGGTGTTGATTTTTCCCTTTCTTCACCCTATAATTATTTCATGTGTTTGATTAGTTTAGCCTAGTGGATTTTTCTATGCAAAATATTACCATGTTGGGAGGAAGAGTTGACTAAATTGATATTGGATGATGGAAATAGGGAAGGAGGGTGGGGGTGTGGTGGAACTATCCATATATAGGACCTATAAAGGGAAAATATGGATTATGATATGGAAGGTCATTGAAGGAGGTATTGATCTTGGCACAGGTAGAATAGTGGGGAAACAACAAGAGTTTTTACTACCATTGGATGTGCCATGTTTATCAGTGGTTTATCATAAGAGTACCAAACCTACCATAAGGGGGGTTACGATGAGAATAATCATTTGTGATAAAGATAATTTTAAGGGAAAAGGACATGCTGCAAAACCATACAATTATGTCAAAAATAACTTGTCCTATGACACTATTAATGGAATGAGTACCCCCGACATTGAATATGGTTCATGTGAAGTATAATGAGGAATACCAGAGATGTTGATAATAAATTATCGCAAATGTGCATAAATAAGGTAGAATTGTTGGGCTATAAATATCCCTGCGACTTCAACTTGGGGAATGTTGTTGGCCACATATTTAGAAATAAGAAGGAGTCATTTGTAAAGAAATTCAAGAGGAGGGGGTCTTGTAGGAAAATATTATAAAGGTTCTTGCATTTTTATTAGTCATGGATATGTTTTCTGATATGGGTGCCAATAGTTTGGAGACACATAGTAAGGGCCTCAACTTTGGTGTCCTATCTAAGTAATTTTTGAAGAAAGCTCAAGAACAATATCATCGGTACCCAAACATGGTATGGATACCCAATAAATGTTTTACATATCATTTGTTGGAAAATTTAGTGAAAGTGCATTGAAGTAGCCTAAGCCTCAGTGGCATGTTCTTTGATGTTGTTTTATGAACAAAATAGATGAAAGATCAATGCATGGTTTCATGAGTCCTCTCTAACTTTGACCTTCAAACCTGGGGTTACTTAATGACAATTTGGTATCCATGGTTGACCAAGTGGAATTGTGTTGGATAGGTCTCTGAAGAGATAAGAGTAATTTGGAAGGTTTAAATTGGTCATGAATGACATTACTCTGGTTCCTTCCATGGTTAGTTAATCATTTGAAATGTGTAAAGTAGCGATGCACCTAGATGGTGAAATAAAGGGAAAAAAGAGGCCATAGTTCTAAAGGGAGTGCCTAAGATGGTAAGAGATTTTAATAGTGTCATTCATCTCAAAACTAATTTTTTCTAGGTGCAATAAACTATATAGTGTCTCCAAAGGAAAAATGCGAGCGGGTGGTGTAATAAATGGTTTTAAATGTGTTTCAAATGATGGAAAAATAGGGTTATGGTGCTATCTTTTGTTGGTAAAAGAAACAATTTCACTTCTAAGACACATTAAGAAAACATAAGCAATTTGTAATGGCTAAAGGGGACCTCCCAAATTTCTCAAATGGTAGTGTTTAAATTTATTGAGTAAGCCAAGTGAAGGCGTGAATGAAAAATTATAGGAAGCTACACCCAAGGTGGTGAAATATAAAGGTGATATCATTATTTGTCTTAGGTTCCCTTAGAATCCTATGAGAAAGTCATATGATAATAGTCTTATGATTGGTCACTATGATGCTTCTTCAAAAGTCATGGAAAAGGGTTACTAGATTTATTGGTTTAATAATGCGCATGTTTGAACAGATTAAGAGATTCACACAAAAATTTTAGTATGACCTTGAAATTGACACTAAAAATATAGTTCATCCCTTATATTGGTAAACACATTTTCTGTAAAGGACTTCATGCTACCTAGGAAAATAGATTTGTTTCATGAGAAAATACCATGGAATGTTATTAGGATGGGTAACTCCATAGTGCTAACCTAAACTATAGGTTATTTGGGTTCCTTAAGGGAGGATTTAATTAATTAACTTTAATTAGTTAATTTTAAATGTCTTGGATTGGAGGCATAAGCAAGGATATTTTCTTTAAACAAGTATTGAAGGAGGTATACCAGTCACTAAAATCATTGTTAAATTTCCTAGATTGCTAAGAGTGCAAGGTGAAGATCATAATTGGATATGAAATGATTTTTTTCATTAACATGTGCAAAAGTGGTATGAAAGATAAATTCAAAATTATGAAAAGGATTGATAAGCCATCATTTCAATACCAAGATTTTTATTTACTCTTTATGATCAAAACAATTTCCCATTAGGATTTCCCTGAGGGAAATGATTTTTAGACTATTCTTACCTATGCTAGAGGACAAGCTAGTTCCAACTGCTTCAAGGATTGGAGAGGAAAGGAGACAAATGTTTATGTCATGTTTTGTAGGGCTAATGGAAGAGAGTTTCATTTTTAATTGATGGATGGTTCTGATTTCTAGGACTCTTGAAGATGGAGGATTGGATGGGTCATGAGAGATATAGGTTGGCATGAGAGTGTTATAAGACAATAGTTGGTTCCTTTGTTCTGGTGGCCTCATACCTTGGCTTGGGGTGGGAATATATAGTGGGTGACTATGGTTGGGTGGTGAAAAATTCTTATGCACCTACTTTCTTGGACCACTTTTACTAAATGAATCTTTAATATTTTTATTAATTTTTCAATTTATTTCTCTCTTTTTTGCTATATTGAAAAGTTTTCCACATGCATTGTTTTATGAATATTCCAAAGTAAATAGAGGAATTTGTTTTCATGAAATACATATTAATATATTTGAATTCTATCATTGTACCTTTAAATTTGCACATATTGAGCATTACTAGTATGTTTGGCTTCTTTGGAAGCTAGATTTAGTTTTAATTAATGATACCAACTAGTTAATGGTCAAAATTCGATATTCAAATAAGTGGATGCTCATTTTCTAGCTTACAGGGCATGGGCAGGCATACCACAACCAATAAATTAGGTTTTGGATATCATTCTATGAAGACTCCATAAACCTCTCTCCTTGAGCCATTATTAGTGGTTGTTGTTGGAAAATAAAAAATGAAGTAAAGATTTTCTCGATCTTGATTGTGATGTTTCTTATTATTATGATTCTTTATATCTTCTTTCTTTAGTTCACCAAGCAATTACCAAAAGCAACAATACATAAAACAATGGACACAAGATGTAGGCACATGCAAGGGAAAAATCCCCCTTGAGGGGAAAACCTAGTCAAAGTAATTCTTTCTTTCAATAGTATTATTTGAGACTCTTCACCCTAGACCAAGAACAGGCCTTCCCTCCACACCAAGTCAGCCTCCATAAGATTGACCTCTTCTCAGTAACTTCGACTATGCATCAACATGCAACAGCTAGCAACTTCTGGCAGCAGTCCAACTTGGAAGACTTTGTTCTCCCAATCCAGAACACGAAATAGAGAGAGACCACCACCAAAATTTTAATTTTCCTTGACTCCTTAGACTCCCCCAAAATTGCATTCACTTTGGATTCCCGACAATATACTTTCCCAACTTCCTACTTTACACTTCTACCCAACAAACAAATTTTTGCACTTCCGCCCAGTAGAGAGAGAATGAAAAGTGATTCTCCAAATGAATTCAAATTCCTTCCTTTTATAGGATTCTTGTGGGTTTGAATGGGTCATTAGGCTGATTTGATCTTCTCTTAAGCCGACATGGTGTGGAGGCTACATAATTCATATTTGACTCATTACTTAATCTATTTACATGATTCAAAATCCCAAGAAGGGTCTTGTTAAATGTACAATAATTCTATAGACTTAGATAAATATTAGAAGTCCTCAATGGGGAATTTAACCTGAAACATGGTAACCCAAGTATGAAACCCATGCTTTAATACGTCACAACAATAATAATAATAAATATTTTCTTTATTCTTTTGACAAGTATATTACATAATGAATTAAGTACATTATTGAAGACCGATCATAGTTACTCTTTTTAATGCTCCCTCTTAACTAGGGAGGTATTCATAATGTACATATAGAATGGAAGATCTCAAACTATATGAACCATGAAGAACTTTAGGCACTGCAATTCCATGGACTAGATTCCTGACCAGGGAAATATATCTAACTAGTCAATCAATTTAGGCATCACAATTCCATGGACTAGATTCCTGATCAAGGAAATCTATCCAACTAGTCACTCAATAGTTCAGGCATCGCAATGCCATGGACTAGATTCTTGACCAAGCAAATCTATCCAGTTGGGACAAATATGGACTCAATATTTCAGCCCCTCTTAGTACTGATCTTATTTAGAATATTAGGTTGTTGTGCTAAGATCCTCCTCAGATTAGAAACAAGATTATTTCATTGTGCTTAAGGATTCATGAATTTTTTCAAGTGAAATGAAAAGTTTTTATGTTAATTTTATGAGCAATTTAACATAAATAAGAAACTGAACAACAACATAGACATGTATTGAACATCATCAAAAATACATTATAATAGGAACATGATTGAGTTCACCCCTCCTAGGCTACGTCTCCTTGGTCCATCTTCCAATGGCTTGGGCCTCTCTATTATGCTCAAAAGTGTAAAAAGATGTGTTTACATTGCTCAAATGATTCGAAAACCTGCTCCAATCAGTCCAAAATGTCCAAAAATTATCTCTAGCCTCTTTTTCCATCGAATTTGGTGGAAAACTAAAGAATTTATTACCTCTCATAGTTTTCCCAATATTCGCTCAACAAATTGAAATTTTTCCGGCATGAACCGACAATTTCGCTCCAAAATTGTGCTAAATGGGTGAAAATTTCGTTGCGCAGTGGTTCATAATTTGTCGGCACCAACCATCACAAATCGCAATCTGTGAGAACCAATGAACTTAAGGTTTGTGAACACAATGGGGTGATGTGCAATTGTGATATGGAGAACCTGACAGAACTATTAACTGGAACTCATGAACTTATCGCATCAGGGATCCTTTCGCAATTCGTAATTGGCGGAGTACCGACAGTCTTATATATGCAAGACTCTACTTTTTGTAGTGTGTGATTGCAATCTATGATTATCGCATCACAGCCCTTCCCTTCTTCAGGGCCGATCGTCGCATCACAACTACCGGGGTCGATTCCTTATCCGGGGATCTCTGTCTTTTGCAATCAATGATTGTGATTTATCGCATTACACCCTGCCTTGTTTCGGGGCCAATTTTTAAGGCCGACCGACCTGCGACATGCAATTTGTGAAATGCGGGGACCAATGGCGACCTGCCACTTAGAGCTCCCACATTCCCTGAAGAGCCTTGTTGTTGGCTTCAGGGGGCCTGACCTAGGTTCAGCATTAGTTAGCCAAACAAATCCCTACACTACTCACCCCTTCAGCATCAGCCCGCGGAGTGCGGACTGAATTCTCACCAGAAGTAGTATGGGGGGATGCTAGAACCAAGTTTCCGCACCCTTGAGATGGGTGTGATCTTGATTTATTCCAACTATACCTGCCTTCACATAGGTTGCTTATCGTTTTTCTCTACCCTTCAGTACATTCGCAAATTGTTACAATCGGCTTTTGCACATCCCTAACCAAGGGCTGAGGTGCTTTCGCATTGCTAAGGCAGCGAACTGTGATATCTCCTAAACTACGCTAAGCATCTTACTTATATTAATAACAGATCTTAGTTAGCTTTGCGAAAACAAATGTTCTTACTTGCATTCACTTGACCAATACAGTTATACACATTCGCACATCATATAAGCATTAGAAGTGAAATTCATACCCAATATAACAGATGCATAAATAAGAATTAAGGACGTAGAAATGATAGAAAATTTCTCTTTATTAATACTTCCAAATGATTATAGACTCAACTCACCCTGCGCACTCAACTACAATGGTCGGCACACTCAGCTGCAGACTACTAGGCCTCTACACACTCAGCTGCAAAGCCTCTACCTATGCTATGACCCAATACTTAGCCTTACACTTCGGAGCTATCTCGCATACATCATATCTTCATTACTCATTTAGTTGTCTCTAAACTACTTAAAGCTTAGCTCTATTTATACAATCCCATGGTCCATGGACCATGGGTAGATCTTCTACAGCCGAAATTACATTATCAAAATGGGGGAGGACAACCATATGACTCTTTAACAACTACGTGCTCTGTTCCCACGCAATGCAGATTCTTTACATTGGAATTACAAAATTGGACCAAAATCTGGGCTCTAAGCCCCAAAACTGCCCTTGGGAGATCCTACGCCCAACAAGCCCCTAACACAAACATCGTGACTCGCCCTTGAGTCACTCTAAATGTGCATAAATCTTAGCGCAAAGACCTCCCAGACCTGTTCGGATCACTGCAACTTCAACAACACACCAAGCGACTTCCTTCTAAACCTCCTCCAAGCATTGTTCGGTGATTGATGTTACTGAACTGCTACCCTAAATCGTCTGCTGACTTGCTTGCAGTTGCGCAAGCTTTGCTTCAATGGAGGTTGTAATTGCATAAGCCTCATCAATCCATGGCTGTAGAAGTGCTTTTAAGACTTCTTCCTTATGTCGAGTGGCATCCACATGTTCCTTAAGTTCCTTTGTCTCCTACATCCTTGCAAGCATCTGTGTAAGGGAAACTGTCTGCGTGGTCCCTTTTACTTTGTCATACTTTTGTTGTAGCTCGTACGCCTCTGTCTCTAGGTGCTCTACATTCGGGTCCTCCTGTAGAGTGGTTAGGACCTCGAATAGTTGCATGTAGTCTACCACTGTTCTATCAACCGCCGTCGTTGTTACTGTAACAGCAATGGTTATATTTTCCCTGATTTACGGTGGAGTTGAAGGATGAGCCTACAACTGTAGTTCTGCGATCTCTAGCCATCTCTTCTCTAGTGTCGTGCACCCCTGTGGCCAATTTGCAGATGCGCACCTCCACTGGTTCTTCTGCCTGAATGTCAACTCTGGGACCATTAAGCAAGCTTCCTTTATCACCTGCATAATTTGTTGATTCTGCTCGACTACCTCATTACGCTGCAATCCTAATTATTCAATGTTGATGCACTGCCCGCTCATCACCTGTAGTGCACAACTGTCCCTGGCTCGAAGTTCTGGTGGTGACTCCATCCCATAATAGGTAGAGTGTCTCCCGAGGGAGCACAACCATGTTCAACCCTACCCCTTTCAAACTACTCACCACCGGTCTATCGACTTCCTTCTCTATAGTAAGTGCCCATCTGGTAGCACCATCTTATTAGTCACCCTTGTGCGCAACATTTCCTCGGTAGCTGAAGCGCGAACTACGAAGCTGGTGGACACTGTACCAACCTGTGGAGTGCGCACCTGCAACTCCTGTATTTCTGTCTGGAGAGCCCCCAATACCAACTGTTGTTGTTCCTCAAATTGCTGGAGGGCCTCCGCGGTGACATCCCTAACCATTTCACTGATATCTTGTGAATCCCCCTCAGTGAGGGTGATTGGGTCGAAAGAAGTCTTTGATGCCTTTTTCTTCTTTCGCGACACTATCTGCTCTCATGGTTGTGGATGCTTGAGTCGGGTGGATGTTGTCTATGGGTCCATGCCACCTTGTTCTGTGTTATTCTCTGGTTTGAGCAAAGCTGACTTCTGTCCTTCGCGCTCTTCTTGTCCTATTTTCCGTTGTTGTTCCCCCAATTTTGCAATGTCACACACTGCCTGGGCCATAGTCGTTGCTTCTTCCTTTCTGCACTTCTCTGCCAGCTGCATCATCTAAAGTTTTGTCTCTTCTTTCTTGTGCTACACGTCAAACTTCTCTATTTCCACCGCGGAGCCAGCTAAAGCATGCCACTCTAGTGGCCAAGACTCAAGGACTGCAAATTTCACATCATTAGTCACCAAATGCGGTAAATCATGCCACATCTTCGTAGGGTCCTTTTGCACCCTAATGAAGACATGGTGGAAGTCTGCTTTGAACTCTGCAAAGCTATGCAAACTATTGTAGGTTGTGGGCGATAACTGCAGCTTACAATTGATCCCCATCTGGATATTCATTTCCATTAATATCCAGAATATCTTGCTCTCCTTTATCCTCTACGTGTCCTTGGTCACCCAAAATGAAGCATACTTCACTGCCTCTGGAAGGTCCTACACGACCGAAAGGAACTAGCTATCTTCGGGAAATTCCCATGCCACTAGTGCTATTGACAATAGGATCCATGTGTAATGAAATGTTTTTCCCTACTCCTATGCCTCGCAATAGTTCCCAAGGAACTCGCCGCATAGGTAGTTCGCCCAGTTGAATTGGACTCCTTCTATGCGTTGCACCGCTAGTGAAACCACTAGCATGAGCACCTCATCTGCATGACACTTCTGCATCACCTTCCCTACCAATATTTGTGTCGCAACCTTGACTACAGGTTTTTTGATGTTGGAGATGGCATACCCTCATTTCTTCTTCTCCAAATTAAACTTCTTTTTCATTGCCTCCGTGAGGGCCAACTCGCCACCTTTTCCCTCTGAAATGTTTGTTGGATCCTCCCCTGAGCAAGGTAGTTGTGTAATATGGTGAATCAGATGGTCTGTGATGGGGATGGGCTCCTCCAACCACAAGCACCCATCATGCACCAAGGAGAGAAGCTTCCTGATGATGAAAATGGTCACTGGGGTGTGGTGGTAATGCAGCACCTAGAATAGGTTTAGCAACCCAGCTTTCTCTACACCTCCGAGTCATTTTCGTGGCTCCACTTCAATCATTCTATGCGTCATGTCCATCTTCTAGCACATTAGCTTCATAGTCGGTAAATGTGAGAACTTCTCGTGGTCTATGAGGTCCCAATCTTCAGACTTCAACATGGGAACCCACCCCAAGTGCGCTCGCTCAAAAATAATATCATCTGGGAGCAGAAGAGTTTGCAAAGAGCTCTTTCTCTCATCTATATCCTTCGACACCTTGGATTTACCCTTGTGTGGAGGCACATATTTAGGTAACCAAGTAATAGGGTCTACACCCTAGGTTTCAACTTCCATCTCTACATCCTCCTCTTCGACCAGAATTTCTTCAAACTCTTCCTCCTCATCGGCCTCCAGATTAATGGCCTTCCCCTTTTCCTCCAATATGAGCTTGGTCCTTAGTGGATTTCAGGGCGAGACATACACCAAGATCATGACCTACTTATCTTTCTTGGGTCTCGGTGTTCACAGTGATTTAGGGACCTTGACGTTTATTACAACGCTCTCTGGGGCTTCCACTTTCACAATTTCCTACGTGGCTTCCCCGGCTGTCACTACTCCTGTGTCCATGGCATCTTCGGGTGCTGACATAACGCTACTCCATAGTTCTTTTAGTGTCTCTGGTAGCTGCTCAAACAATGAATTCACTTTCAAAGTCTCGAATAAGTTTCGATTCATGAATACTTGAGCGTGCAGCAACTCAGTTCCCAAATTGCCAAGTGTTGTTTGTTGGACAACCACTTGTAATTTATAGTGCCTTTTGAACTTGAATTCGACCGTTCCCCCCACATTCGGTTCATTAATGCTAGGTTAGCAATAGATTTTCAAGAATCTAGCCCATAAAGTTCACCTTAAATGCCTGTCGCCTGCTCCATTTGCCTGAAACCAACCATCAAATCATGAGTAGTGACTTTAACGGTCACTTTCCAGTAGACCTACGCACCAGCGCAGCTGTCTTCGTGCTATCACAGACCCTGTGACACTTCGCTACTGCGCACAGTTATGATATCGTGCAGTTCTCGGGCAAAGTAGTTTATAGTCCCACACCTCCTTTCAGCTGCCTGGAGCACTAATACTCTGCCACATTGCCAAATCACCAGTGTATGGCTTCAAGCAACTATCATTCACCTTTCCTGGGAAGGGTTCTCCATTTAACTTGACCAACTGTATCGTGCCTCCATTGGTAATCTCCTTAATAATATACATCCCTTACCAGTGCATCCTGAACTTTTCGGGAAACTTATCAAACTTACTGTCATACAACAGCACCAAATCATTCACCATAAAGGTGCATGGCTTAATATGTTGGTCGTGCCATGCCTTTTCACACTGCTTTTGGACCTGCTAGTGAAATCCATCCAAAAATCATTCTTCTTCGAGCTCATCCAGCTGCACAAGCCTCTCCTCCAGGGCTCCATGATTCGTCATACCTATGAGCACTGTTATGTGTATACTATGCATGATTTATTCCATAGTCATCACGAATTCCATCCATAGACAAGCCTAAAAGGTGTTTGTCCTATTAGTTTCTTACATGTTGTTCAATAAGCCCATAACACTACAGGTATGTGTAGGTCCCAGTCACTTCGATGCACATTACATACCTTGGTTAGCGCATTTTCAAGCACTTTGTTGAACGCCTCCACTGTCCTGTTAGCCTGTGGGTGATAAGGTGTGCTCTTTTGGTGATACACCTGAAATTCCTCTGTTAGCACACTGATTGTCTCATTCAGGAAGTGCGTACCATGATCACTCATCAAGATCTTCAGACATCCAAATCGTGTCAGTACATGTTCAAATAGAAACTTTGCAGTAGTCATGCCCGCACAATCCTTCACTGATTGCACTTCTGCCCAACGAGTCAAATACTCTATCGCACTGATAATATACCTCACATCTATCTTTCCTTGAGGTTAAATGGGTCCTACAAAATCTATTGCCCATTTTTCGAAATGTTGCAACGCCATTTGTGGATTCAAAGGCATTTCATCCCTCTGTGATGGCCTGCCTGTTCTTTGACATACATCACATGCCTTTCAATATTCTTTTGAATCCTGATGAAGGGTTGGCCACCACAACCCTGTGAGTAGAATCTTCTGTGTGGTTTCTTTTCCTTCATAATGTCCTCCCGCGGTGCCCCATGAGCATCCGCAAGGATGCTTCTTCATTCAAACTCAGTTACATACCTTCGCAGTATTTCATCGTTCCCCATATTGTATAAATGCCCAACAATGATAGAGAAATATGCCGCATGCACCAATAATTCCTTCATTTGTTGGACAGAGTATCCCTCCAGTGCATTTCCAGTTGTTAGAAATTGTATGATATCTTCAAAATGTCCATCTGCTATACACACAGCAAAGAGTTGCGCGTTAGGTAATCCTTCCTCCAAACCAGTAGGTTCCTCCCCTATCTTGATGCGCGACAGGTGATCTGGTCCCGCATTCAATCGTCTAGGCTTCACAACATCTTCAACTTTATATTACTGGAATAATAAAATCCATCTGCAAATTCGCCCCCCCAACACAGGCTTATTGACCAGGTACTTTAGCGCGGAGTGGTCTGTATACATCTTAAAGTGGCCTCCTAGCAAGTAGTGTCGATACTTCTGGAGTGCATATACTATAGCTAGCCCCTCGCACTCAGTGGTGGAATAATTCTTCTATGCTTTGGATAATCTACAGCGTGCGAACGCGATTGGATGATCCAAGCCTTCTCCACCATCTTGTGTCAATATTTCCCCCAGCGCTATACACGATGCATCAACATGGACATGAAAATATTTCTTCTAGTTCGAGAAGACAAGAATCGACGCAGTAACCATCTTTTCTTTCAATATATCTAGGCTTTTTTAACAGTCATCATTCCAGCAGAATGTGACATCCTTCTTCAACAATTTTTCCATTGACGTAGTGATCTGGGCATAGCCTTTGATAAACTTTCTGTAATATCCCATATGTCCAAGAGTAGTGCCCAGCTATTCACACTTCTTGGTGCTTCCAAGTTCAGAATCACCATGATCTTCGCAGGGTCTACCATTAGCCCTTGTCTACAAATCACATGTCCCAATAGGTTCCCAAAAGGAATGGGAAATAGACACTTCTTGAGGCTGAGTGTGATTTGGTATCTTCAACAGGTATCCAGCATCAAGTTCAAGCTCGCTACATGGCATTTAACCAGCCTAAAGATAGTCCAATCATCAGAATAGACCTCCAAGAACTTATGAATATACTCCTTGAATGCCACAACAACCACGCACAAAAAGATAGTAGGTGCATTCTTCAATCCAAACGGCATGATAGTATATTGAAAGCAACCCCACTCAGTTGCAAAGGTTGTCCTTATCCTATCCTTTGGTGTGTTTTTGATCTAGTGGTACCCCGAGAACCCATCAGTGAAAGAATATGCTTCCTGACCACCTACATTGTCCAACACTTCATCTGTGAACAGAGTTGGGAATGGATCATGCACACAAGCGTCATTCAATTTTTTGAGATCCACGTATATCCTTATCTTATCCTTCTGCTTCTTTTCTTGCACCACCATCGGGCTTACCCAATCAGATTCTTCCATGGGCTCAATGATGCCTGCTGTGAGCATTTTGTCTAGTTCTATATGGACTTTCTCCTTGTATTTTAGATTTAAGCAATAAGGCCTCTGCTTAACTGACCTCGCGTCGAGCTTTAACGTGATCTTCATCACCCCTAGATCTCTGATTATTCCTTTCAAATCCATAAACTGGGTCAGGAATAAGTCTTGATATTCACGTAGTAATTCAACAACCTTATCCACCGTCGCGTCATCCCAATAGTCTCTGATCTTTGCGAATTTGGGATCTTCCTCTGTATCAATGTTCACCTACTTAGTTTTCACCGGCGGGATTATATTTGGGTTCTCAATCTATGGTCCTTGAACCTTGCAGTGGCCTTCTATTTCTGGAATGTTAATATTCCGCAAATCCTCATCCTCCTCTTCAGTAGTTACATTATAACATTCCAGCACACGACTCAGCTAAGTAGCCCATTTAGGCTGAATCAAGCCTAAAGGCTCCTATGGTATCCTAAAGATGGTTGCTTTTACCTCTTGTAGTGCTTCATAAATACTATCCCACCCATCCTCAAAACTGAAGGTCATCACGAATCCTTCACGCATGATATCCCATTCACCTATCCCATGACAGAGCTCTATTTCTATATACCAGTTCATTGGTATAACATCTAGGGTATGACAAAACAGTTGCACCCACTCAGGTTGTGGCTTTTCTCCATAGGCATGTGTCCACTTGGCCAGATATGCGCGCAGATCATCATGTCCATCATACTTGTCTGTCAGTTGCATCTTAGGATTCCCAAATCATACTCGCATCATTCTCCTACATTTGCGTCAATCATCAAAGCTTCCTTTGTGTGTACCCCACCATCTTGTGGGCATAGCGTGCAGTACCCAGTCCAAGCCATGGAAGAGTTGATTTTTCAGCACCTACCTTTCCAACACATCCAAGAAGGTATCTACCTCATTTAGACCATCATAAGTAGGAAAAATTCTTTCTTCTGACAACACATAGTGCAGTGCCTGAGTCATCATGTTGTAATTCAGCGTAGTTACATCGTGTAACCGATTTTTCCATCATTTTACTTCTTCGTCAAAATCCAAAGTGCAAGAACTCTCGCACTCCTATGTAATCTTCCCATCCACGGCAGTCTTGGTCTCATGCTGTTATCTTATAGATGTTGTCCAAATAATCATCACTCTCATAGTCGCGGAGCGGCTCTATATAGCACGATACTTTACCAGGGTCCAGGGGTATAGTTTCGCGTAGTGATTTATTTTCAAAGATCATTTTTCACTTTTTCAGATTGATTACCTCATTCATATCAGTATCCCATTCAATTCCTAGCAGTGCAGCATAGAGATTGTTGTCATCAACAATATCTATTACTTCAAAATCTTCTAGCGCCCTCGCTCCGTCAATATCCACGGTTACTCCCTGAAATCACCCCATGGGTATGATTTTCTGCTGGTTCACCATTCTTAGTTGAATCAAAGGCCATTGCAGCATGGGTTTTCCCATTCACTCCCATGTCTGTTTAGGTAACACATTCGAATATGATCCCAAATCCAAAATGACTTCATCCATCTCGTATTCTCCGATCTGCACGGTGAGTCTCATCTCACGCCCCATCCTTGTTTTAAATTTTCCGATCTTCCAGACTACACGTGGTACTCCTCACATGGTTCCATCACATTTGTTGATGAGCTCATGTAACCCTTTCATAGCCTTACTATCACGCAGTAACTTCATACAAGTTTCCAGGAATGTAGTGAGCATAGATGGGTCCATCTCCAATTCAGGTTTATCTTTGCTTCCTGAAGTGGAGGCCTCAGCGAAGCTCTTCTTAGGTTCCATGAAGGTTTGCTGAGCATGCTCCAAATCAAACTCAGCCTCCTTCATCAGGGCTTTGCGAACCTAGGTACTATCTTCTGGTTATTTCCACTTATCATCTCCCATCGCGATTCCAATTCGGAGCACTATATTTACATTCGGATCTTCCTCGTGCGGCTCAGACCTCATCATATATAGGTTCTGAGTCGGGGGAGGTGGTAGTGCTCCTTTGTCATGTATCCTAGCTATCAGCGTATGACAATCTTCTGTCTCATGATCAAACAATGTACAATACTTGCATGGTGGGCACATTGGATTAGTGCAATCACAGGCATAGTGCCCTGGCCCTTCGCAATTGTAGCAAATCATTTGTCTGCAACCTATACCAAGTCCTCCTCCGCCTTGGACTCATCCGCGCCCATGAAATCCTGTCTGCATCATTCTTTCATTCTGATCAGGGCGCTACATTTCAGCCTAAACCCTATAGGTGGGTGTTCTATCCATTATCAATTCATAGCTTCTGCACTTATTCTCATCATGTCCCACTGACCTACAAAAGTCACAGAACAATTGTTGTGGAGTTTGTGTATACTTCTGTAACAAGTGGCAGTTATCCGTGGCATGCTTTCCGGCTACTTAGCAGATAGTGCACCACAAAGCAGGCATCGTGCTAAGTCCTGCTTGAGCTTTTGGGCTTAAAGGCATTGGTCCTCCTCCTACAAGGTAATTTGTAAAGACTGGGTTGTGGTCTTTGTCATGACCTTGACTCTTTCATTTCATGCACCATGCTTCTCCGCGCACTTCTGATCGAACCGTCCTATCCTGCTTCAAGCCTTGCATCTCAAGGCACAGATTCTTTAGTTGTGTGTGGATCTTCTGAACTCCTAGATTAGGATCTTGCATCAGGGTCTCATGTAGTCTCATGGAAATCTCCAAGGCTTTTTCTTCACTTGTTTATCTCTTGTTGTGACAGCACACTCCCCAAGTGTGGTAGTAGCGAAGCTAAAAACCACTCACGATGCTTTCCATTTGCTAGATTCATGTTTGCTTCACAAATTGTACATTTCATTCTCTAATCTAACTCCCAAGGCGTCTCTCCTAGTAGCATCGTGATCTATTTGAATCCAATAATCGACGATGCTTCAGATTTAGTCCTGCTAAATTCCCTATTCAATGTTGCTTTGATGTCCACTACTCTTGCATTCGGGTTATAGTTGGAGTACTTAATATACCAAGTCAGCGCATGATCCTACATGGCGATAACCAGTGTTGCTTTCTTTATATGATCATATGTAACACCTTGAGCTTCCCATACAGCCTTCACTACAAACCAGAATTGGTCTGAGTCCTCGTTTCTCGAGCCTTTGAACAAAGGCAACTTCACTGTGTTCGCCATACTGAATTGCAGCGGCGGTGGAGGTGGTATGGGTGAAGATGGAGGTGTTGGCGGTGAAGCTAGTGGTGGTGTGGGTGGAGGTGGTATTCGCGGAATTCTTTGTCTTATCAGATGAATAGAACTTCGCAGAGAGACCTTCGCGAGCTCTTCCTCGTCCCCTCGCAGAGGTGAAATCAAGGGGTTATTTTCTGGACCCTTAATTCCTTCATTCCTGTAAATTCTTCCGCTTCACGTAGACCCGAACATTAAGCTAACTTCATAACCTGCTTTTCGCACAACAGCATTTTCATCCAAGTATTCAAAGGATTTACGTACTTACCTCGCAGTCCTTTGAGAAAGGTATCAACCGCAAACTCAGTAACAAATCCTCCTATAATGCAATCGAGCCAATGATCGATGACGCACACGATCTTATCCTCTAATGCTTCCAACCTTCACACTAGTTCTAGGGTCCACACAATGGGACCGTCAAGTTTCCACCTTCCTTGGCTATCTACTAGTTTCGCGATCCACTCGTATAACTCAGTAGGGAAGGACGTGAAAAATATTTCATGGATCTCCATATACAGGTAGCTATCTAACCATTGTTCTTTTGAAAGTCATGGGTTTCTCTTTTCTTGTGCCACAAACTCGTGAATCCTTCTGTCTATCCAGCCTTTGATTTCTTTCTTAGTTGGATTCCAATGATAAGATATCACACATCTCTATGTAGATTTTGGTCCCGATAACAGAACCATTTGTTGGCTTGAGGGGGCTTGACCCAGGTTCAGCGTTAGTTAGCCAAACAAATCCCTACACTACTAGCCCTTTTGGCATCAGCTCACAGAGCGCGACCTGAAGTGTCACCCGAAGCAATTTGGGGGGATGCTGGAACCAAGTTTCCACACCCTTGAGATGGGTGTTATGTCGGTTTATTCCAACTATACCTTCCTTCATGCAGGTTTCTTATCCTTCTACTCTATCCTTCAGTACCTTCACGAAGTTTTACAATCGGCTTTCGTGTAGCCCTAACTAGGGGTTGAGATGTTTTCGCACTGCTAAGGCAACGAACTGCGATATCTCCTAAACTATGCTAAGTGTCTTACTTATCTTAATAATAGATCTTTGTTAGCTTCATAAAAATAGATTTTCTTACTTGCATTCACTTAACCAATATAGTTATACACATTCGCGCATCATATAAGCATTAGAAGTGAAATTCATACCCAATATAACATATGCATAAATAGGAAGTAAAGACGTAGCAATGATAGAAAACTTCTCTTTATTAATACTTCCAAATGATTAAAGACTCGACTCACCCTGCGCACTCAGCTACGGACTACTAGGCTTCTGCGCACTTAGCTGCAGAGCCTCTATCTACGCTATGACCCAAAACTTAGACTTACACTTCAGAGATATCTCGCATACATCATATCTTCATTACTCATTTAGTTGTCTCTAAATTACTTAGAGCTTAGCTCTATTTATACAATCCCATGGTTTGTGGACCATGGGTAGATCTTCTACAGCCGACATTACATTATCAAAATAAGGGCAGATAACCTTATGACTCTTTAGCAACTACGTGCTCCGCACCCATGAAATGCGGAGTCTTTACATTGGAATTAGAAAATTGGACCAAAATCTAGGCTCTAAGCCCAAAAACTGCCCTTGGGGGATCCCGTGCCCAACACCTGCCACATCATCTTTTCCTGTCATCTATATAAGTCAAACCCGAACTTGGACTTGCTCTAACTTCTTCATACAAGCTCGAATTTGAGTGTCGTTCACACCGTTGGAATCAGGATGACGACCTCTTCGATCTGAATCTAATATTATAGATATTCTAACACTTTAAGTTTTTATCCTAATTTTGAGCACCTGATCACTCCTCCCCACTGGAAACCTTTTGGACCCCAAAATATGACTTTCAATTGTCCAATAGGTGAGGGTACAGTTCCCTTACCTTTCCAACCTTGATCTATTTATCGCTAACTTGGAATTTTTGAATTACACAATGGTTGTCGTGCCTTGTTGTGTACTTGCCTTTTCCCTTTTCAATCTTTTCTTGCACCATTTGATGTACCATTTGGAGTCATTCAATAAACTCTTTGGCTTTGTCCATGTTACTTTCAGTAGCAACATCCTTCTTACCAAGGTGATACAATACATTATGATGCAAATGGTAAACAAATTCCTCCACTTTATTCCTTTGACTCAAGCTTGAATATACATCTTGAAAGTATGTATTCTTCTGAACATAACTTTCATGTAAAACAAAATTATGCTTGAGGAAAGTAGTTATACAAACTATAGACTTAGAAATTAAACCAACAAGCTTGTCGCTTATACCTTTCTTATACCTTTTGATTGAGTGGAATAGTAGAAGAAAACCCAGCCATTGGAATCTCCTTTTTCACCGCAACTTAAACACTTAACCATTGAAAATTTCTGAATGAAAATAAATGGGCTTACCACATTAGATAAAGGCTACACCCATGGCATAGTTGCATACATCAACCTGAAACTTAAATGACTTTTTCAAGTTTCAAAGAGCAAGTATAAAGGCTGAACTGATCTTTTGTCTTAAAGCATCAAATGCCTCTTGTTGTTTTCCTCCCCACTGGAAGACCTTTTGAAAAACTGCCAACAAATGCAAATGAGCTACAATAGAAGAAAAATTAACAAAATATCTCCTCCAACATTGGGTTTCTCTCAAAAAATCTCTTATCAAAATGACTATCTTGAGCATGCCTGCGTAAATTACAAGCAGATCATAGGCATCTACGACTTTACGGGGATGTATAATTCTTTCACCTATATCTGTAGGAATGGATTCAATACCACCACAAACTGTTATTGCTAAATGGACTACTGGAATGGAGCCTAGGGTGAAGGATCTGTGGCTTCCAGAGATCTCGCTCACGGGAATTATGGTATCGCTCTCAATTACAACTTCAATGTCGATTGACCAATCCATAATGGCATCAATCTTGGAGAGGTCTAACTTCATCTCACCTTCTCTAAGTCCCACGCAGACTACCAGAAAGCCCTTGGAAACCTGAACGCACTTGGAAGAACCAATTTCATGGCTCAAGTTCATCAAAGAAGTTTTATCCAACATATACTTTGGCATATTCATAAAAAAAAATTCTTGACAGATGACATCAAGTATTTTTTTCTGATACATGACATGTTCATAACGAAATTTTCTGAAAGTGAAAACGTCATCCAAGTAGACTATCATGTCTAGAAATGGCTTCAATACATATTTCTTCATATTCATGAAAGTAGTAGGAGCATGGAAAAGAACAAAAAACATAACAAGTCATTCAAGAAAACCTTGCATGGTTTTGAATTTTGTCTTCCATATATCTCTTTCAACAACTCTAATTTGATGAAAACCACTTCTTGAATCCCATTCAATGAAATTCTTACCATTCTTCTTGGGTGCCCACACAAGAGGTCCACCACATGGTAAAGGAGTAGGTCAAATGATCCTTTTATTCAACAATCCATGGATTTTCTTCTTCATTTCTGAGCTTTCCATCACTGACATCTTGTACATTCCAATGTTAGGAAGAAATCATTTTCGCTGCAACTATAACTCATGTTGGATTCCTCTCTTGGGAAGTAATCATTTTGGCTCCTAAAACACCTCATCATCATGCTTAACTACATCAACCATTTCAGATTTCAAATTAGAATTACAACCAACAAACACTTCACAATCAATATCATTCCTAGGTTTGATCATGAGAAGCACTAAATTCATGCTCGAATTCACTAGTCTTTTCCTCTGCCCTGCATTAACAAGTGAAATATTTATTTTCTTGCTATGAGCTCTCACAATATATTCTACTCCATTTTTTAATATATGATATTTGTTTTCATGTGTATGGAAGATATATTTTATGTCATAAAGGTACATATTACCCAAAACTATGCCACAGATATCTAACATCACAACGTCAAGTTCCAAGTGGATACAGTTTATGATGTGGAATGGTTTCCAAATTTAAACTTTTGACAATGTTTTCAAAGATAATATTGGCTTGAGAGCTGCTATCGAATAATGTATCAATATCGTTATGTTTTGAGATCACCATTATGTGAAAACATTCTATTCACCTCTTTTCATTTGGAGTTTCATTTTGCGAGCCTGAAGAACTAGTGATGGCAATGGATTCTTTTCCTTTTAACCCCATGGCTGTGATTTTAGTTTCATCATCTGAATCAGATCCCAAATCCTCTTAAATGACATTAGTTGTCTTCTCTTTTCCTTTGTTGTTGAATTTCTTTGGTTTCATTTTGGGATGAAGCTTCCAATAATGAGTTTTAACATGACCCTCTTTGGAGCAATGTTTACATATTGTTTTCTCTCCTTCCTTTTTAATGGATGCATTTTTCTTTCCCTCGAAACCCTTTTCTTTCTCTTTTCCCTTAAATGGCTTTTTACTACCTTCTTTTGTGGTGTTTTTCCCTCTTGCCTCAAGATGAGTGGCTTGCACACACACATCATCTAGATTATTGGGATTAAACATTAAGATAGTATGCCTAAGGTAACTATGTAAACCCCCTATGTACTTCAAGAATGTGTCATGTGATTGAAAATATACACCTAACATCAAAAACCTTTTTATGAATTCTTGGGTGTAATCTTGCACATTTTGACCTTTACGCTGTCTAAAGTTCTGACAATTCATGATGGCTTTCTGCATATAAGCTAGAGGGTAGAATTGTCTTTTGATTGCAACAATGAAATCTTTCCAAGCAATTGAGATCTTACCATGTTTTTTAATCTCCTCTTGGGTCTTTGATTACCACAATACTAGTGTTGCACCCTCCATTCTCAAGGAAGCTAACTAAATCTTTATGTCATCCTCTTGAAGGTTTTGAATCCTTCCATCCTCTTGAAGGTTTTGAATCCTACAATAGACTTCCAACTGACTAATCCAATTATCAAGCTTCTTTGCATTCTTGTCACCATTATACATGGGTAGCTCAAATTTAACATCAAGTTTTAAAAAAGGTGATTTACCAGTTCTTTTGAAGTATGATGATGAGTATGAGTAAGCGTTGTGTTAGTAGAAGAGGGTGAATATGCTTGTGAAGAAGAAGATGAAGAAGATGGTGGAGAGGGTGGAGGTTTGTATTCATTTCCATTACCTCCTACTGAAGATACTTCTCCTTTGGGAGGTTTGAAACTTTCCCCTTGCAACCTGGTATTCCTCTCTTCATAGAGGACCTTCACCATCTCTGTCATATCAAAGAAATCCTTTCTGAAGGTCTTCTCATCTTCTATCATGTTTGTAGGTTCTCCTTCATGATACATGATCTCTGGAGTCTCAAATGCAACTCAAGGCTAAACTGGTGTTGGAGATTGTGGCAACCTTTCTCTTCTTCCCCTTGACCCAACTTTAGGACTTCCAACTAGCTTCCCTTATCCTCTTTTGAGTTTTAACCTTGTAAGCATGACATAAACTTTGCAAACAATTAAATTCTTCTTTCACCAGGAAAACCTAGTATGATGATACCAAAAATGATCTGATTTATAATATTAGATTGTTGTTCTAAGATCCTCCTCAGATTAGAAACAAAATGCTTTCATTGTGCTTAAGGATTCGTGAATTTTTTCAAGTGAAATGAAGAATTTTTATGTTAAATTTATGAGAAATTTAACATAAATAAGAAACTGAATAGCAGCATAAACATGTACAGAACATCATCAAAAACACATTACAACAGGAACATGATAAAGGAGTTCACTCCTCCTAGGCTACGTCTCCTTGGTCTAGCTTCCAATGGCATGGGCCTCTCTATTATGCTCAAAAGTGTAAAAAGATGTGTTTGCAATGCTCAAATGCTTATGAAACCTGCTCCAATCACTCTGAAATATCCAAAAATGGCTCTCTAGCCTATTTTTTCATCTAATTTGGTGGAAAAATGAAGAATTTATGACCTCTCCTAGTTTTCCCAATATTTGCTCAACAAATTGTACCTTTTCTGGCATGACGTGGTCTACAATTTCGCTCCAAAATTGCACTAACTGGGCGAAATCTTGTCGCACGACGGTCCATAATCTATCGACATCGTCTACACCATTACAAATCACAATTGTTGAGAATCGACGAGCTTATGGTTTGTGAACGCAGCAGGGCGATGTGCGATTGCGATATGGTGGACCCAACGGAGCTATTAACCGAAACTCATAAACTTATCCCATATGGGATCCTTTTTCAATTCGCAATTGGCCGAGTACCGAAAGTCTTATATATGCGGGACTCTACTTTTTGCAGTGTATGATTGTGATTATTGCATCGCAACCTTTCCCTGCTCAAGGTTTGATCATTGCATCGTGACTTCCGTGGTTGATTCCTTATCCACAGAACTTTGTCTTTTGCGATTAGTGATTGTGATTTATTGCATCGCACATGGCTTGTTGTGGGGCCAATTTTTAACGTCGACCCACCTGCGACATGTGATTTATGAAATGCAAGGACCAATGGTAGCCTGCCACTTGGCGCTCCCCCATTCGCTGAAGAGCCACGCCACATCATCTTTTCCTACTATCTATCCAAGTCAAACCTGAACTTTGACTTGATCTAACTTCTTCATGCGAGCTTGGATTCGAGTGTCGTTTGCATCGTTGGAATCAGGATGACGAGCTCTTCGATCTAAAGATAATTTTATAGAGATTCTGACACACTGATTTTTGAGCCTAATTTTGATCACCTAATCAAGTACCATCAGGCTTACTTGCTAACCATCAACCCAAAATCTAGGTATCTATGCAAAATAGAGCTCAATGATCAACACCACCTTTCCAACTTCTAGACATAAACACAATGTGCTGACCATATTTCCTCTAAGGCAATGCTTCACTCACAAAGCATCAACATATAGCAGATAAAGAATGATCAATCTATACCAATCAAACTGATTTGTAACCAACATGATTTCCTTCTAGAGATTCACATGTACAAACACAACCCTAATCAATAATAAACTTTTGCATGTACATAACCAAATACAAACCTTTGGGTTCTTCCAAGCAATAGATGTTGCTTCTCAACTTTTGATAGTAGGACTATCAACCGAATCTTTGACAAAAGATTCCTCAATCATACATTTTTCTTACTACTTCATATGGAGCAACATATTCTCCAGTCAAGTTTTGCTTTCCTTCTTTCAACAACACTTCAAAATGCATTCTCCAATTTCCTTTTCTTGTTCATGGCCTTCACTGAGACTTACGGTTGTTAGTCCTGTTCTAGTGCATGACACATGAAGCAGAGAACCATATCTAACACTTCCTCTCAACTAGGAAGCACCACTTTATCTAGACTCCCTCTTAATCTCAGGGAGATCTCTTTTATTCGTGCTTCCTTTGGGAGATCAGCTTCTCCTTTTTGACATCAAAGAATCTTTTCATGGCTTCCAATCATTTCATCAGAGTTATCATCAACCTCATCAGGCTTTTCACATCAAGCATCTACACCAAGTTGAAGATTGTGTACCAACACAACTTTCTTGTCACATCGAGCATCTTCACCAAGTGGAAGATTGTGTACCTGCACAACTTCCTTGTCACATTAAGCATCTTCATCAAGTTGAAGATTTTGTACCTACGCAGCTTAGAAAGCAAGTACAACCAAAACTATAGAATCATGATGTTAGCCATATCAAAAACATAGACGCATTTCAACTTTATTCATATCAAATATCGAGACTTAATTATAAACAAGAGACATATACTCCTCAACATCTTGCTAGGGATTTTTTCATACACCCTAGACTACTTCATAACAACACTCATTCCATCTAGGGTTTCAATATGTCTTCCAAAGGTATGACATACCTTACTACATTAACATATTGCAAACCCTAGAAAATATTCACACAAATATGGATTTAGAAATCATCTAACAACCTTCCAAAATACATGTGTTAGACTTCTCACTAGGGATTCATACAAATCCTAGATTTCATACAAAAGAATCAACCAAATTCAATCATAGCTTAGTCATTAACCTAACTAGATTCCACTAGGGGTAGTTCCAAACCCCTATATTTTTAATCAACCATCAATCAGTCACTAACATGAACAACTACTACTAAGGTTAGTTGCAAACCCTAGATTTCTGAGAAATCATCATACTCAACCAAACATTTAAATTACAACAATTTCCTCATAAATCTCAAATTATCATATAGTCAACATTCATCAGATATTTCTACCTCAACTAAGGTTCGACTCCAAAACCCTAGAATTCCATTTTCACAAATTCAACAATCTTATACAAATCTCAAATCATCATATTCCAGAGATTTTACTTTGAATAAGGTTTAATTCCAAAACCTTAGATTTCCAATCTCAACAGTCATTACATGCATAAATATCAGATTGTTATATTCCACACTAGACGATGTCACTACTAGGGTTTAACTACTATACCCTAGATTTTTACTTTTCAACAATCATCTAATAGATTTCAGATTGTTATATCATACATACTAAACAAATTTTGACTTCACTAGGGTTTAGCTATAACACCATAGGTTTCCAGACATCAACATCCTAGAATCTCAAACAAGGACTTCATTGAATCTTAAGACTCATGACCATCAATGACTAGTTCAATACACATATCTAGGAATTCATAACCATACATAAGCATATCATATGTCCAATAACATTAATACATCTAACCTAGACCAAACCAGGGATTCAACCAAAATGACATATCTCTATATGCCTAGATTTCATCACTGTTCAAATACATTTCATATCATGAGATAGTCAAACCCAACTTCACAAATATCAATAAGAGTTAGACACACAAACATATTGATTATACTAGGGTTTGATCAGACAACACACACATACTAAGTAAATCAATTCTAATATAATATAAGGGTCTTGCTCACACATAACACCAAACCCTAATGAGCTAGGGTTCCAATGTAGAACACACATTCCACCAAACCCCAATGAGCTAGGGTTCCAATGTGGAAATGTATAAAACCCTATATTACCAAAACTTCAAAGGTTCTAGGATTTTATATCTTATCATTCCATACTAACAAGTTAGGATTTCCTGATCATACCAAAATCCCAAATATGAAATCATCAATAAAGACTTCAACTAGCATTTCACAATATCCCTAATTAGTTTAAGGTTTCAAACATTCACAATAGCATGCCCTTCTGTTAGGGTTTTCCAAAATGTGTCTAGGGTTCTACCAAATCAGATAAGAGTGGTGTGGGTAATTTATCAAGAGATGAATCACCCAAACAAGAATCACTAGGATTCAATACTACTAGTCATAACAATGTTAGTAATAGATCATCAAATGAATAACCTTTCCAATCAATGAACTCAAAGCATACGTTTGTTTCTTGACTAACCTTGCCTTGAGAGATCCTCCTTCTTGCAGATGTTTTCCCTAATCAATACAATAGAGGGAGAATGGTGATTAGTATTTAGCATAATCAAAACTAAATGAATGCATGATCCCAAAATTGAAAAGACGTGAGATACTTATCTTTTTCCGAAGCAATATCATTAATGGAAAAGAGATCATCCCTGAGTCTCACTATCTTCATAAAGAGTGTTTCCACGGTATCTTCTTTAGTCATCTTCATAGTCCTCAACTCATTCTTCAAACTCTCTACTTACCCAATGTTCTTAATAGTGAACAACTTTGACAAGGATTCAGACATCTCCTAAGCATGATCGGTGTTAGCTATGAATGTGACACGATTTTCTTTTATCCCTTCTACCATCAGAGTCATAGCCATCAATTCTAGATCTGTGAATTTCGCTTTATTAGTATCATTGGCTTCTTCTGTATGCTTCTTTACATTTCCTTTAACCAAGTCTAACACCTTGTTCTTCTTGAGGATTAGGTCAATCCTATTCCTCCAAGATTTGAAGTTTGATGCTCCTTCAAGCTTGATCTGCCCCTTGATAGAGATGGACATCTTCCTTGAATATGATAGTTTCCTTCCCTGAGATAATGCCTATGAATAGATTTGCCTTTTTCTTCTTTCTTCACCAAAGCTATGATACCATGTTGGGAAATCAGAAAGATAGTAAATACTTTCTTGATTTTGATAATTACTTATGATGTTTCTTATTACAATTCTTTATATCTTCTTTCTTTAGTTCATCAAGAAATTAATAAAGTCAACAGTACATAAAACAATGGACACAAGATGTAGGCACATGTCAAGGAAAACCCCCCTCGAGGGGAAAACCCAGTCAAAGTAATTATTCCTTTCAATAGTAGTCTTTGAGAATCTTCACCCTAGACCAAGACCAGACCTTCCCTCCACACCAAGTCAGCCTCTAGAATATTGACCTCTTCCTAGCAACTTCAACTATGCAGCAACATGCAACAGCTAACAACTTTCGGCATTAGTCCAACTTGGAAGAATTCATCCTCCCAATCCAAAACATGAAATAGAGAGAGACCACCACCAAAATTTTAATTTTCTTGACTCCTTAGACTCCCCCAAACTCGCATTCACTTTGGCTTCCCGACAATAGATTTTCCCAACTTCCTTGTTCGCACTTCTGCCCAACAAACAAATTTTCACAATTCTGCCCAGTAGAGAGAGAATGAGAAGTGATGCTCCAAATTAATTTGAAGTCCTCCTTTTTATAGGCTTCTTGTGGGTTAAAATGGGTCCTTATGCCGACTTGATCTTCTCTTAGGTCGATGTGGTGTGGAGGTTACATAATTCATATTTGACTCAATACTAAGTTGTTTACATGATTCAAAAGCGCAAGAAGGGTTTTTTTAAATGTACAATAATTCTATAGACTTAGAATAAATCCTAGAAGTCCTCAATGGGGACAATGACCTAAAACATGGTGACCCAAGCATGAAGCCCATGCTTTAATAAGTCACAACAATAATAATAAAAAATAATTTCTTTATTCTTTTAAAAAGTACATTACATAATGACTCAAGTACATTATTGAAGACCAAACATAGTTACTTTTTCCAACAGGTGTAGCACTCGCCATCCCTCCACATCATAGGCCATGCATTATTGCTTTAGATTCAAGGAAACACCGTTAACAAAAAAAATCAATATTGAGTAATGCAAGATAATGATCCTTTTTATCAATAATCTCAATGACCTTCAAATCAACATGTCTTAATGTCATCCAAATCTACTTAAATTTCCTCTAGGTTTATCTTAATGGAATATATTTTGTATTACTTTGTTAATCACAACCAAATTGGAAACTATAGTAGATGAAGTGAATCCCCATGAGCTTTTAAGACTTATTAAGTAAGATTTTGGAATTTGATCCTAGGTTTAGCATAACTTCCAAAACCTTCTAGCCACTGGATATGGTAGTGATCTTTAATTTTTATGCTATGCACAAACTATTGTATCACACCATATGCATTTTTCTAGTAGGAAATTTTTTGTCGATCTCTTCCTCCACATTTCATGTCACTATGCACTAGCTTAGTATAAAGGACAACCTCTTGGACAATCTCTCATCTCATTTACACTACTTATTAGGATGGATTTTACTTCTTCCTCCTCACTTGGATTGAAATTGGTTGCATCTGAACAAATTCAATTTCGTGTGCTTTATAAACGTCAATTTCATCTTGTAGGACCACTTTTTGTCTTACATCGTCAAGCTTGCGAACAACAAATGAGGCATTCTTTATCTTTCGTGCCAAAATTACATTAATGCTAATGTCAAAGCTTGATCCTCCCCTTCTGATGTTTCTCTCTCATGTAGAAGTACTCCCCAACTCCCTTAGTTAAAAATAGAGCAATTTAGTGTTGCATTTTATCCTATCATGCACTTACCGTATCTCAATCAATTCTATGCAATCCTTAATATTATATCTAGTCTCGCAACAATGACCACAACAACATTATTGTGGCATAATAAAATTGAATAAATTTTTTTCCAAATACATTGCAATTGTAATAATGAGGAGGCCTTTGACCACCCTCTTGTCCTCCCTTTGGTTATCTCTTGGCTAACCATGCCCTCCTTCAAAAATACTACCCAAATCTCTTCACCTAGCATGTGATATACAAAAACTTTGTATGTTGTGTCCATTAGATCTACTAAATCCACAGTATACTACACTTGCAATTTTTATATTTATGAATTTGAGCATGGTGATTAGTAGCATGACCTTATCTACTATAAATATCACATAGCCATAATATTCATAATGAAAGGATTTTACACAGCATTAGTTTAGAAAAAGATCATAGAGTATTCATTGCACATGGCTTTCTATCCTACATGCAATGCACTATACAATGCTTTTGGTATTTTTCTCTTTTGCGATCTCTTAATTTTTTTTAGACAATGAATAAAAATAATGTTGGAATTCATTCATTAAAGTGTTAGGTTAGTCTTGACCTAGTTAAAGGGTAGATTTATTATAGGTGGTTTAACGTAGTATATAGCTTCATCACATAGTATTCATGTGAAAGAAGAATTTTAAAGAGGCTTATTATCTCCATTATGAAGAGTTTCATGTGGCCATTATTGGCTAGATTGGCAAGGATAATATATATATCTATTGGTGCTAGTTTTCCTAGTTTTAGGTTTACAAAATAGATTTCTTGTGTACTTTGTTAATTTGAATGCTTATTATAATGTTGCTTTTGCCCTCCAATGTTTTAATATGGGACTAGATCCCATGAAAACCTAGACTCTCTCAATGGTTTGAGAATGGGAGCCATGAGAGAGGGCATGGAATTCATTAGGTCAAAATTTTATGCAGAGAAAATGACTTCTTGGAAAGCATGCTAATTTCTTATTTTTTGGAAAGCATGATAATTTCTTATTAGGATATGAAATGGCGAATGAAAGAGGAAACGAATTTGTAGTTATGTTATTATTATGTCTATTAATTATTGAAATATTGAAAAAAAAAATTAACTACATTAAAAAATTGAAAACCACCTCAATTTTCATCTTTTTTATTAGTCTAATTCAAATACAAGCATCTTGATGTGGAAACTCACTTTCACTTTGAATGTTAATTAAAATTAAGTTAATGAAAATCAAATAAGTATAAATAATTATTATTAAAAATAAAATATAATACAAAAATTATTATAATTTAATTGGTAACACATAATTAGAGATGTATATTCCATTACATTTTATTAAATTGCGATTGTTATTCAAATTTAATTTAACTAATAAAGATTTTACCAAAAATTATGTGTAAATTGTTAATAAAATGGTAAAAATAACATATTATAGAAATAATGAAAACTAACATAATACATTTAAATTTATAGATCAATTATTAAAAATATTTATTGATATGATTAAAATTTTATCAGAAGTCATTTTAAATAATAAATTACAAGACCAACCAATTTCAATAATATTTTTTTCAAACTACTAATAATAGTTAATTAATAATTTTTTGTTACAAATTTTATTAAACAACGTTATATTAAAAACTTTATAATATTTATAACAAAATACTTTTATAGAAATTTTAATACAAATATTGTAATTAGGTAAATCATTAAACTATAAACTTTTTGCTACAACATTACCATTTCTATAGAATTTAATACTAAACTTCTCGTTCACACGCTTAAAATGAAATAAAGTTTGGATCCTCTCTCTTGAAAAAGCCTCCTAAATCCTATAATGCCATGCAATCTAATTTTCTTAGAAAATTTTAGATTAATTTTAACATCGAAATTTTGCCCTTCTAAGCCAATTCAACTTCCCTGATGTAAATAATGTTGTTAAAGCGCGTACATGTGATTCGTAATATTTTCCTAATATTATGTGTGTTTTCCAAAATGATAATTCTAAATACTTATAAGTTTATTTTATTTAATTATTTGTTTATACTTAAAACGTAAGTTATGTACTGGATTAAAAATAATAAATAATATAATATAATTATATAAATTTAATTATTTTGATTTTATTATGAATTTACTCCCTAAAAAATTAAGTATTTTTTTTCTTTTGCAAACTCTTATTTTTTTTTAATTGAATCAAAATAATCTTGGAATTGATTCATTTTCAGTGTTTTCTGATCCAATCCAAATGAAATATGAAGAATCGGTAGAAATGATTTAATCGGTTAGAATGTTCATCCATAGCTCTTTCAGACAGACAAGTTGAACTTTAAATTGTTTGAATTCTCTAATCTTTGATCACCAATATAGGTAAATGTCCCAGAGCAATATAATCATAAATTTCATTCATGGCGATCATAGTTCAATATAATCATAATTTCATTCATGATAGTCATAGTCCTCGGACAGACAAGTTGAACTTTCAAATAGTTCAATATAATCATATAATTTCATTCATGATAGTCATAGTTCCTTCGGACAGACAAGTTGAACTTTCAATTATTTGAATTCTCAAATCCTCGATCATTGATATAGGTAAACATCCCGAACAATATAATTATAATTTCATTCATGATGATCAGACATAGGTCAGGAGTTCATATTCTTCAATCATCAAAAGACAATTTGTTTGTTTTTCCAATATATTTTCCAATCAAACAACGGGTGGATTAATCAGATATAAACGCATACTCCACAAGCAATACTTGAAAGAATCCGAAGTGTATTCATCCATGAAATCAGGGATGGGAGATCAATTTTTTGTAGGGATATTTCATAGTCATAGGTAAACCATTCATGTGATATAATGATTATGCATCATTCACATACATGTATCAAAAATAGATTATATGCCATGTCTCTCTCTAAAAATAAAAGAGAATGGAGTTTTTGAAAATATGAAGAAGTTTGTGCATCGATATTCCCATAAAAAAACCAGGCTAAAAAAAAAGCTATATGAACCCAACTTTAGCTAATCACTCTGCTATAGCTAGCCCTTGTTAAGTTAGTCTTGATGTCACACATCTTACGGATACTAAAAAAAAAATTACTTATACCATAAAACATTACTATATTAAACATTAATCTGAGCACATAATTATTCATACAAATCTTTAATCATGAACTATTGTATTCACAACCCTTATTACAAATATAATAATAGAAATTTAGGATTACAAAACAAGTTACCACTCGAACCATAGTCTAAAGGTTTATTATAATATAGGTTAACATGAGGACAGTTGTCTGTTCCAAATGGTGGCTCTCTATTCAAGTCCACTCGTCCTTTATACTTTACATTTATTGAACTTTGGTACAAGTGTAAATGTCGTCGGGGCGGTTTTGCTGGCTCCGTCTCGTGTTACTCCTTACCTAAGATTCTTTTGCGATTTCCATTAACTTGGTTGATCATTGTTCGGCCTAGGTGGTACTTTTCTGGAGTTAATACCACCAAACTCTGCTCGTTGTAACGTTGGGATCCACTCCAAATCGACGGCCTTAGCTTTAGTACTGGAACGAAAGACGGAGATGAAACTTGGGGTTTCTAACCCTTATTTCGGTATGGTCGCCATTCATTATACATGGTTTGGTTGAGCAGTATTCTGGAAAGCTTGTTTCAGTTTGGGGTTTTACGGAGAGAGTTCTTCAGAACCTGTGAGAGCTCATGATTCCTCTGTGTTTGATAGGGTCATGGTTGCCCTCCTCGGTTGTTAAATTTCTCTATTACTCAAGGTGCAGATGCTTTCACTCATAAGATGCCCTTGCACATTTACCAAGTATTTTATGGAGGTACTATTTTTCTATTGTTTACTATTATAAGGGTTTTCGATGATGTTGCTTGCTAATCTTTGTCATACCATCCCGTCGGAGTGATGGTTCTCTTGTAGGAATAGGGTAACAGTCGAGGTGCTGGCTGCTACTATCGTTCGGCTCCTTCGGTGGCCTGAAGACCTGATTTCTTTTAATCCAAGTATTTATGATTTTTCCAACTTGGTTCTGGTTGAGGTCATGACTCTGATGGGAGCTTAACCCTTGTTTTTTTGTGGAAGCAACTAACAATGTTTATCGTAGTATGTATTAATTAGATTTTGTTGAAGCCTTCTCGACTTTGTACATTTATTTTGAAGCCTTCTCGGCTCTTCACATTGATTTTGGCTATTCCAGTTTAGCGACTGAGTCTTTAAGTCTCTGTATATTTTTAATGACCAAGGGTGAAGAGAATTCGAACCCTGGCAGGATAGACTATCATTTCTAAGTTCTATGATGTTCTTGGATGAGTTTAAATATAATTTTTGTGTACTTCTTTATACAATCCTTTTGTAGAAAAGCATCACAGTCTCATTTATTCGTCTTGTGGTATTTTATTCCTACAATTTATTAAATGTTCTGTTAGCCTTACGCCTGTATTTACAAGGTGTATCTTGTTGTATATTTTATTATAGGGTTTCAAATACAGCTTGTCGCTCTTATTTCTAAGAACTGTAAAATTTAGAATGTATGGAGTCTCGACTTCTATTTGCTCTAGTTATACTGTTTTTTTCCTCTCTTTTTTTAAGAGCTCCTCTGCTTTTGGAATACTGAGAAAGACTCTCTGTTCCTTGTTTGATATGATAATGAGAATAATTTTACTTAAGGCTTATGATTTTACTGCCAATGGGGGGCCTATACCAGCTTCCTGAACTTGTTCGAGGGATTGTCACTATAGAGCATTTTCTACTTATTCAATTTTTTTCAAAATTATTCAGAAAGTAATTGCAAATCTATCTCTCTGGTTCTTAGCATAAGTTACGGTTTCAGGGTAATTTCATGGTCGGAGAACCTTCTCTCTTCTGATTTTATAGGAAGGATTTGTTTAGCTAAGTATTGAATAGAATTTTTCCGAACAGATTTTATTTATACGACAGATTAAGAAAATATTTTTATTGTTTTTCCTACAGAAAGAGTAGTAATCTAGTCTCATCATTATTTTAAATTATGTTGCTCAGTTTAGATAATGAAAAGAATTTTTTTTTGTTTCTCTGCTGCTTTTAAGATTGTTCTCTTATTTGGTTTTAGCTTACAGTTCAAATCACAATGTTATAAATCATGTAATACATTAAATGAATTTCTCACATTTGCATGAGTTCCTTCCACGCACATACTATTGTAATATATCAACACTATAGTTAAAATATTTAATCATTCCATCTTCTAAATTACTAACAAGGATTAAAGCATTCTAACCATAAACAAATTAAAATCTATCTTAACAAGTAACATATATTATAACTTATTTGGTCAATTGTCTAGCTAGAAATACTCCTAAATTCAGTCCTGCATTCAGATCCGAAATTCTTTATATGTTTTCCTCCCATCTATGAGACTACGTCAGTAGACTCCCCCCGAGCTATTCCTGATCACAGGAACTCTCTATTTCAAGAGACTTACAGTCTCCATGCCCTCTGGTCCAAACCAAACTTGGCCATACATGACTGCCTGACCTTTCAGCACAATCTTTTCTTTTTGTCTCTTCTTCTTTTTTTTGCTTTGGATCTCATATGCCTCTATCCTCTTGATCTCTTCATTAAATTCTCAAGATATTAGTTTCAAGAACTTAGTTAGGAATATGTAACTGATTATTTAGTAAAATATTATTTACTGATATCAATTATCCTTACTAAAAACATATTAACTTCCAAATAGTATCTTTAAAATTAAGAAAAATAAATGGTTGTCCAAACTGCAATAATTAAAAATATTTACATTGTCTAGGGATATCACATCTTCTCCCCTAAGATGTAGCATCATCCCGATGTTTTCCTTCTAAAAATAAATTTGGAAAGGTCTCCTTCATAACTTGCTCATCAGCCCAGGTGGTCTCTTCAGGCTCATAATGCTGCCATTGCACTTTAACTTGGGTGATAACTCATTTCCGCATCATTTCTTCTCTCCAATCTAGTATACCCAGAGTTTCGACCAAGAACTCGCCTTCCGGTTTGACCTACATTGCAACAAAATGACTTAAGTCATCAGTTAGCTCCTTTAATAAATCTATATAAAAAAATAAATATCCTTGGCTATTTTACCTGAATGTTTTGCCAATTGATTACGTGCTTAGGATCATAAATATATTTCTTAAGTAAAGAAACATGGAAGACATTATGCACATGGATGTGAATGGTTAAGGCAAGTTGGTAAGTCATTGGCCCAATCCGAGCCTAGATTTGAAATGACCCACAAAACCGGGTGCTAACTTAGCACAACCAGTCCATTGTAATGTGCTTTTCTTATCTCAGACTCTAATGTAAACATGGTCCCCCACTTGAAATTCCCAGAAGCTCCTTTTTCGGTCAGTAAAATTCTTTTTCCGATCTTGAGCAACATTCAAGTTGTTTCGTATTCTTTTTACCATTTTCTCATTTCCTCTAGCATATCGACTCCTAACATCAACTTGTCCTCTGGTCCACTCCAGCTCAAGGGTGTTCTACATCTATGTATGTATAGTATTTCAAAAGGACTCATCTGTAGAGACGTGTGGTATCCATTGTTATAAGAAAATTCTACCAAGTGTAGGTATTCTTCCCATCGTGATGGTTGTTGCATAACATAAGTTCGCAACATGTCCTCAACCACTTGGTTTACTCTCTCTGTTTACTCTCTCTGATTTTGAGTATTTTGTGTAGCTTGAAAATATGTTGCATGAAAATGTTAGCAACTTGTACTGCTTTGAAAGTTGACTGGACTGGTATAAAATGAGAAGATTTTCTTGGTTTGTTTACCACTACCATGGTAGATTCATTTTGATTTTTTTGACTTAGGCAGTCCGGTGATGAAATCAATGGATGTGGTTTCCCATTTCCATTCAAGATAGGTAAGGGGTGTAGTAAACCGGCTGGATGTTGGTGCTCAACTTTTATTTTCTGGCATTCCAGGCATCTGGCTAAATATTCTGCTACTTCCTTTTTCATTCGAGGCCATAAGAATTCCTTTCTTAAAACAAAAACCATTTTCTGTTATCCTAGATGGCCTGCACAAGGAATCTTATAAAATTCATCTAAAATTAAATTTTTAAGATGTTTTTTGTTAGGCGCATACAACCTCTTCCTATAAACCAACAATTCTTCGGAATTTACCTCGTATCCTAATTGGTGTTCATGGCTGTTTGAAACTTTTTCTTACTGCCACAAAGGTTTATATACCAAATCTTCCATGGTGTTTTCATGAATCTGCTCATAAAAAGTTGTTCATGACTCACTGAAAGAAATTTCATATAAACAGTTTACCTTTCGACTTATAGCATCAGCAACCCGGTTTTCTTTCCCCTTCAAATGCTTGATTTCAAAATCGAATTCACTTTGGAAATCTACCCATCGAGCTTGTCTAGCATTTAATGTGGGCCGCTTAAAATAGCTGCTTAGACTATGATGGTCAGTCAATAACAGATATTTCTTGCCCATTAAGTAGTGCCACCACATTTTTGAGGCATGAATCACCGTTGTCAGTTCTAAGTCATAAGAAGAATAATTTTGTTTGTATTACTTAAGTTTCCTTGATTCATAAGCTACTACTCTGCCTTCTTGCATTAATACGCCACCTACACCCTCCTTGCTAGCATATGTACAAACCACATAGTCTTTGTTGGGATCTGTGATGCTTAAAATGAGTGTGGTGGTATGTAGATGCTTGATTTGGTCAAACCTCTTCTGGAAATCAGGGGTCCATCTAAAAGCGTTCCCTTTCTTTTGCAAGGAAGTAATAGGGTATGCCACCCTAGAAAATCCTTCCACAAATCGCCCATAATATCCAACTAGACCCATGAAATACCTTATATCAGCTACGTCTTTCGGTACTGCCCATTCCATGATGGTTCTTAATTTCTCCGGATCTACTACGATGCCATCCTTGGTGATGACATGTCCTAAGTACTAGATTTTTTCCTTAAAGAAATCACACTTGCTGTATTTGGCATATAGCTGGTGTTCTCTTAGGACTTGCAGAACAATACGAAGGTGTTCCTTATGTTCCTCCATGTTTCGAGAGTAGATTAATTTGTCATCAATAAATATTAGTACAAACTTATCTAAATATTGATGGAATATGTTGTTCATGAGATGCATGAAAGTTTCTGAGGCATTAGTTAGTCCAAATAGTAGCACCATGAACTCATAATGTCCATAGCGAGTTCTAAATGTTGTCTTTGCTACATCCTCCTACTTTATATGGATCTGATGATATCCAGAGAAAAGATCGATCTTTGAGAAGACCGTTGCATCCTTTACTTGATCAAATAACTCATCAATACGGGGCAAGGGGTATTTATTTTTAATGGTCAGTTTGTTTAAGTGGCGGTAGTCCATACACATCCCCAATTTTCCATCCTTCTTCTTGACAAAGAGCACTGGGGCTCCCCAAGCGGACATACTGGATCAAATATACCCTTTGTCAAGCAGCTCTTGTAGCTTCATTTTTAATTCAGTCAACTCTAGTATGCTCATGTGATAAGGGGCTCGAGAAACTGGGGCAGTGCCCAGAATTAACTCAATGGTAAAATCTATGTCTCTTTTTAGGGGTAGACCTGAGATTTCCTCGGGAAATACATCCAAAAAGTTTTGTATCACTGGAATGATTTCTACCAAAACAAACTTCTCTTTAGAATCGGCTACCCCACTTGCATTGCATAGATTTGGTAGCATTTTCTGATGTGTTTTGCTAATTGGGAAGTTGTTGCAGGTCTTATATGCAGAGGTTTTTGAATACCTTGAATTTCTTGCCTTTCTCCTTTCTCATGTTGGTAATTAATGGTTTTGGTCTTACAGTTAATAAGGGATGAGTGCTTTTCCAGCAAGTCCAGACCTATAAGGACATCGTAGGATCTTAGGGGTAACGCATTAAGATCTGCCATAATAGACTGGTCAGCTAAACTTAAAGGGAAATTATTGACCTTGGATAGAACCCTTCTTTTTTCACTTGTAGTTAGTTGTACTAACCAAGGATTTTTAAATTTGACTGATTGCAGTTTACACTGTTCTACAATTTTGGGACTAGTATAACTCAGGGTGGCCGTTGGATCTATTAAAATAGATATAGATCTGTCAAAAATTTTACCTTCAAATTCAACCATAGTTGGCTGAAATTTTGCCTGATGGTCTTCGAGGGCAAAATTAATTTTAGGAATGCTTCTCCCACCGTAGATGCTTCTTGTATCTGTGTTATCTAATCAATTCCTCTACACTATGGATATTTTTTGACATAATGCGGGCCTCCGCATCCCTAATATTGTATAGGTGGTCTCTCATTTAATTCAATTTCAGATCTAGAAGCTTGTTCATTCGCCCTGTTTTGGCCTAGTACCTTAAATATAGGTTGATTTCCATTTGTTCTCCGGTTAATTTGACTCTTAAATGATCCTTTGTTTTTGGTACTCTTGTTCGCCTTGTGGCTAGACAAAAATTTACTTCCCTTTCTGTTAGCCCACTTCTTGCTGAAATCCCCCTTTGATTTTTTTGTTGGTAGCAGATCTGTGCCTTACGAATGACTTCGTCCATGGTCTTTGAGTTGTCAAATTCCAGTTGTTATTTCATGAATAATGGGAGACTATTGATAAATTGTTGCACTTTGGCTTTTTCCTCGCATATGTAGGGGACATACTGAAGTAGTGATGTGAACTTGGTTATGAACCCATCCATGGTCATTTGACCCAATCAAAGATCATGAAATTCCTTTGCTTTTTCATCATAAAATCTTTCTGTTAGATATTTCTCCTTAAAATATTTCTGAAATTTTTCCCAGGTAATATTTTGTTCATTTACTCCTTGAACTGTTTTTACTTCTTCCCACTATAATGTGTCCTTTCCCTGTAGCTAAAAAATAGTCAGTCGATCCTTCAGATTACAGTCATACTCCTACAGTTGGAAATACTTCTTCATATTGATGAGCCATGCCTCTGATGCATCTTCCCATTTGCCATCGAAGGGAGGAGGTTTTATTTTTCGAAATTCCCCCTGAAGTTCTGATTTTTGTCTTTTCTGTGCCTTGTGATTTGACACGTTATCATATTCTTCTTCATGGTTTTCCTCATCTCCTTTTGTCTCCATGTTCTTCGTTCGATATTCTTGTTCCCCTGTCATATTTCTGTGTTCAGGGCTAGAGACTAATGGCTAATGATTATGCCTATCTGATAGACTTTTCATGGTTTTCTCTTGCTCCTACATTAATATTTCATTGTCTGCCCATCTCCAGGCCATCTTGCCTTTTAATTCTTATACAGTTTCCAGGATAGTTTTATTAGTATTTCGTGACTCATCTCCTAACTATACCCATACTTCAGTATTGCCTGCTTGAAAAGATGTTGGTATTGTCCCCATCACTGTCTAGTGGGGTGAGTCTCCAAATATCCTTATGTTGTCTATTACTTGTTTCCTACGTGCATATCACCAAGTTGTTAATTTTGTGATCCCAAAGGTCTCAGTTCAGCAACCTAATTGCTTTGATACCATATGTCACACATCTTACAGATAGTAATACAAAAAAATTTACCTATACCTTAAAACATTACTATATTAAATATTAATCTGAGCACATAATTATTCATACAAAATCTTTAATCATGAACTATTATATTAACGACCTTTATTACAAATATAATCATAGAAATCTCAGATTACAAAACAAGTTACCACTCGAACCATAGTCTCAAGGTTTATTATAATATAGGTTGACATGAGGATAGTTTTCCATTCCACATGGTGGTTCTCTGTTCAAGTCCACTTGTCCTTTTATATTTTACTTTTATTGAACTTTGGTACAAGTGTAAATGTCACTAAGGTGGGTTTGTTGGCTCCGTACTGCATTACTCCTTGCCTGAGATTCTTTTGCGATTTGCATTAACTTGGTTGATCATTGTTCGGCCTAGGTGGTACTTTGCTGGAGTTAATACCACCAAACTTCACTTGTTGTAACGTTGGGATCCACTCCAAATCGACAGCCTTGGCTTTAGTACTGGAATGGATGACGGAGATGAAACTTTGGGTTTTTAACCCTTATTTCGGTACGGTTGCCATTCATTATACACGGTTTGGTTGAGCAGTATTCTAGAAAGCTTGTTTCAGTTTGGGGTTTTACTGAGAGAGTTCTACAAAACCTCTGAGAGCTCATGATTCCTCTGTGTTTGATAGGGTCATGGCTACCCTCCTCGGTTGTTAAGGCTCTCTATTACTCAAGATGTAGATGATTTCATTGATAAGATGCCCTCTTACATTTACCAAGTATTTTATAGAAGTATTGTTTTTTCTATCGTTTACTATTGTAAGGGTTTTCGATGATATTGCTTGCTAATATTTGTCATACCATCCCATCGGAGTGTTGGTTCTCTTGCAAGAGTAGGGCAACAGGCAAGGAGTTGGCTACTACTATCATTTGGCTCCTCGGGTGGCCTGAAGACCTGATTTCTTTTAATCCGGGTATTTATGATTTTTCCAAACCAAACTTGGCCATACACAATTGCCTGATCTTTCAGCATATGCCTCTATCCTCTTGATCTCTTCATTAAATCCTCAAGATATTAGTTTCAAGAACTTGGTTAAGAATATGTAATTGTTTTCCTAACTGATTATTTAGTAAAATATTATTTACTGATATCAGTTATCCTTAACGAGGTGAAGGAGATCTATTGAGGCAATTCCAGAGATTGGAAGGGCCTTTTCACAAAGAAGGATGGCAAATGAAACTCCACTTGGGTCAGAACCCCAATTCTTGGATAGTTTCATGACGATACATGCCATGGTGGAAGAGATGTATCATGAGTTTAAAAAGGGTAAAGGTGAAGGCACTTCATCACCTAAACCAAACAAAGGAGCAGAGGAACCTTTTCTTTTTACTCCTCCAGATAAAGAAGATAAAGAAAAAGGAGAAAATCCTCCTCCATCTCCTCCATCATCATCATCATTGTCTTTTTCTCGTAATATTAGTTCTTCTAAGAAGAAGAAAAGAAAGCCTCTTTGATCAAATTAGATGTAAATTTTGATTTGCCAATTTATGATGGAGAACTTAATGCTGAAAAGCTTGATAATTGGATAAGGTAAATTGATGTATATTGTAGGGTGTAGAACATTGATTCATAAAGAAAGAAGATCCAGCTTGCTAGCCTTCGACTTGGAGGAACCACACTTGTATGGTTGGAAGGCAAGACACAAGCAGATCTCAAAAAGCATGGTAAAATCATTTCAACTTTGAATGTATTTGTTTCTACTATTAAAAAACAATTTTATTCGTTGGCTTATATGCAACAAGAAATGATGAGTTGGCAAACGCTACGTCAATTAAAAAGTAAAAGTGTTGAAAGTTATACTCAAGAATTCCGTAAGAGAGCTTTCACATTAGGAATATCATTGGACCCACCAGAGACATTGTTGAAATACATAGGTGGTCTTCATAGTTATTTGAGGCATACCATACTTATGTTTAATCCAACTAGCTTAGATGATGTATTAGTTCAAGCAACTCATCTAGAAGCTAGAGGTAAAAATGTAACCCCAGATTTTGGTAAATCATCCAAACCTATTGAAAGCAAGAATAAAGGAAAGAAGAAACTTAAGTGGAAGGAGAAGAAAACAAACACTGTGAAGGAAGATAAACCTTCATGCACTCATTGTAAGAAGGAAGGACACGATGAGGCACACTATTGGTCTTTGCATCTAGAATTGAAGCCTAAGAAGTTTGGGGGTAAAGAGCGAAATAATGTTGCTGCTATTCAAAAGGACTTGGGATCGGATTCAGGTGACAAGACAATGGTTACAGCTACAAGTATAAAAGGTAAATATTATAAAGCATCTACAAGTACTTCTTCGCATTCTGTTGATAATGATAATGATGAGAGGAAAAGAAATGAGCTATTTCATATTAGAGTCATTTGCAAACATCCTAAAATCTATACTTTATTTGATAGTGGGTCACAAGTTAATTTGATTTCTAAAGCAATTGTAAAGAAGTTGGGTCTAGAAACAAAACCTCATAAAAAGCTATATCCATTAGGTTGGGTGACAGTGATAAAACTAAGCTACAAGTTACGAAACAATGTAAACTTCGTTTTGCTATTGGGTCAAAGTTTGTACATGAGGTTGAGTTAGACATAGTCCCATTGGACATATGTGGAATTGTATTAGGAAGTCCATACTTGTACAATAGAAATGTTATCTTCTATTGAACTAAAAATAAGTATCAACTCACTAAGGATGGAATTGAATATATTGTGAGGGCTCATAAACTCAAAGATAATTTCTCTCTCATAAATTCAGGACAGATGAAAAGAATTGTAAATGCAAGCAAACAATTTTTACTTATGATTGTAAAAGCAAAGGATATTGATAAATCCAATGCTTTCCAAGGTTGTAATCCTAAATATAAAGTAGATCTAGTTAAAGTTGTTTCTGATTATGATATTTTGTTTCAAGAGCCTAAAGGGCTTCCACCTAAGCGAGAGATAGAACATGAGATTTATTTGCAGCAAGATACTCCACTACCTAACATTGGAATGTATAGGTTATCAACTCTAGAGAGTGGAGAGATAAGGAAGCAGGTACAGGAGTTGCTCGATCAAGGGTTTATTCGACCAAGCACATCACCATGCAGATCACCTATTGCGTTAGTGTGAAAGAAAGACGGTTCATGGAGAATGTGCATTGATTTTAGAGCATTAAATAAAATCACAATAAAGAATCTTTATCCTCTTCCTCATATTGATGATTTTTTAGATCAGTTAAAAGATGCAGTTTACTTCTCTAAATTGGACTTGCGAAGCAGCTATGTTATTCGCAATCTTTTCGATCCATTGCACTAAGTAACATAAGCGAATTCACACATAGTCAATAATAACTTTTTCATTAATGGATCACAGATCCTCAATGTTCCATCCTTCTTCTTGACAAAGGGCACTGGGGCTCCCCAAGGGGACACACTGGGTCGCATATACCCTTTATCAAGCAACTCTTGTAGCTACATTTTAATTCAGTCATCTCTGGCATGCTCATGCCGTAAGGGGCTCGAGAGACTGGATTAGCTCCCATAATTAATTCAATGGTAAAATCTATGTCTCTTTTTGGGGGTAGATCTAGGATTTCCTCGGGAAATACATCTGAAAAGTTTTGTATCACTGGAATATTTTCTACAGAAAAAGACTCCTCTTTAGAATCAACGTACCCCACTTGTATTGCATAGTTTTGGTAGTATTTTCTGATGCATTTTGCTAGTTGGGAAGTTGTTACATGTCTTATATGCAGAGGTTTTTGAATACCTTGAATTTCCCGCCTTTCTCCTTTCTCATCCTGGGAATTAATGGTTTTGGTATTACAATTAATAAGTGACTAGTGCTTTTCCAGTCAGTCCATACCTATAAGGACATCATAGGACCCCAGGGGTAACACATTAAGATCTACCATAATAGACTGGTCAGCTAAACTTAAATGGCAATTACTAACCTTGGACAGAACTCTTCTTTTTGCACTTGTAGCTAGTTGTACTAACCATGGATTTTTAAATTTGACTGATTACAGTTTACACTATTCTACAATTTTGGGACTAATATAACTCAGGTTGGCCCCTAGATATATTAAAATAGATACAGATATATCAAAAATTTTACCTTCAAATTCAACCATAGTTGGCTGAAATTCTACCTGATGGTCTTCGAGGGTGGCATTAATTTTAGGAATGCTTCTCGTTGTTGAGCCCTAAAACTACCTCTCTTCTACATACTTTCCTAGACCTTTTTCCCACATCGGTGCCTCATAAGCTATCAAAGATCATTACATATTGATTCTTGGAGTGCATTTAAGTGGTTTTCTAACTATATCCTTGTGTGTGCTATTTGATTTAGATTTTGTTCATCAGTTATGGAATGTAGCCACTTTCTGCAGCTGACTCGAAATTCCACAACTATTTTTATTGTTCTATAGGTTACAGGGGTCGGCAGGTGAAACAAGGCACGTGGGCAGCTGAGAAATGATCTACTCATGGACAAGGTTCTATCTGTTCAGTTGAATCTATGAAGAAATGCCTTGGTCAAAGGACGGTCAAACAAGGAGTCCTACATCAAATAGGTCTTTTTTTTAGCACGTGAAAGATCCAAGACCATTCCTAGATTCGTGGATCCCTCTTGACAGCTGCAGGTCGTCTTCATGACACAAATCCAACATCCACCTTTTGTAGATTGAATGATCATGGCAACCAAGACGCTGAACTTACGATTTTTGTCCTGTTTACATGTCCTCTACTAAAGATCTCTCACAGAAAATAGTTATCTATTTTCCTCTATAAATAAAGCATTTGCAAACTCAAGTAGTTAGTCTTGATGTTAGTTTCTATGTTGTTGTTGTAGCATTAGTCCTGTTGTTGTAACGAGAAGACATACCCTCTGTTTTGAAACATAAAACTATGTTCTTATGATTGTTTAAAGCGTAATTTTGGGTTGACGACATATTAACCAAAGGCCGTGCAGAGGGCCCCTGTTGGCTAAGGTTTTGCTTTTTCATTTTTGTAAAGTTTTCATGCATCATTTCTCTTATTTCCACTGTATATGTTTCATAATTTGTTTATGGTGTTAATCTTTTACTCATGTACATGATTTTCCAGCATTACATACTTTTACTAACATTGATCAGTGTGTTTCAGGATAGGTTATGCTCGAGCTTTTTCACATAATTTTTGCATCAAATAGTGACTTGAGATTTGCTTCTCTACTAAACTTTTTAAGCTTTTCAATTTCAGTTATGCTTTGATTTCAGTGATATTTGTTTGCTGCTATTAACTAGTTTAGATATCAAGTCCTTCATGTTATTTGACGTTATCTCCAGTGCCATGGCTTAACCCAAGAAGCTACTTGGTGAGCTATCGGATTATAAGTGAAGTAATTTGATTTTGCTTTCATTAATTTGCAAGTAGGTAGTTTAGATATCAAGTTCTTTATGTTATTTGATGTTATCTCCGGTGCCATGGCTTAACCCGAGAAGCTACTTGGCGAGCTATCGGATTATAAGTGAAGTGAATTGATCTTGCTTTCATTAATCTGTAATTTTTGGTTTGTTTGAGTGCAATAGTTTAGATTTTATTTCTATAATTAGATGGGTAGCAGAGACAGTGACTTCATGATCAATATTTCATCTTTTGTTTGATTTAAGTAGCTACACATTTACATTCCTGTTCAAGTACTAATTTTATCAATAACATGTTTTGAGATCTTTTGAAGTGCTAAGTTCTGGAAATTATCATAAGAGACATAAACCTTGTCTTAAATCTACATCCATACTTGCCCTCTAAAAGTACTCTTAAAACCTAAGAATATAATTTCCATTTGCATTAGGAAACCAACAAAGACAAAACCCCAAAAACAAAATAAAATTGAAAACAATAAAAGTAATAAAGAGTTTGTCTTACACATATAGTGCGCCACACTTCATTAGTTTACGACTCCCGGATTGATAATTAATGTAGCAGTTCAGGACATACTAAATTGACTAAACACTCACCACCTCTCCCACTGTAGACGCTTCTTGTATCTATGATATATGATCAGTTCCTTTGCGTTGTGGAAAGTTTTTGACATAATGCGGGCATCTACATCCCCAACATTGTACAGGTGGTATGTTATTTAATTCAATTTCATATCTACCAGCTTGTTCATTTGCTGTGTTTTTGCCCAGTACCTTAAATCTAGGATGATTTCCATTTGTTTTCCAATTAATTGACTCTTAAATGATCCTTTGTTGTTGGTACTCTTGTTCCCCTTATGGCTGGACACAAATTTACTTCCCTTTCAGTTAGCCCACTTCTTGCTCAAATCCCCCTTTGGTTTGTTTTGCTGGTAGTAGATCCCTGCCTTACCAATGACTTTGTCCATGGTCTTTGGGTTGTCAAATTCCAGTCGTTTTTTCATGAATATTGGGAGACTGCTGATAAACTGCTGCACTTTGGCTTCTTCTTCACGTATGTAGGGGACATACCGAAATAGTGATGTGAACTTGGTTATGAAATCATTCATGGTCATTTGACCCAATCGAAGATCATGAAATTCCTTTGCTTTTTCATCATAAAATCTTTTTGTTAGATATTTCTCCTTAAAATGTTTCTGAAAATTTTCCCAGGTAATATTTTGTTCGTTTACTCCTTGAACTATTTTTACTTCTTCTCATCATAATGTGGCCTTTCCCTGTAATTGAAAAATACCCAGTCAAGCCTTCAGATTAAGGTCATACTCATACAGTTGGAACTACTTGTTCATATTAATGGGCCATGCCTTTGCTACCTCTTCTTGTTCGCCATCGAAGAGAGGAGGTTTTATTTTTCGAAATCCCCCCTGAAGTCTTGATTTTTGTCTTTTTTGTGCCTTGTGATTTGACACATTATCAAATTCTTCTTCATGGTTTTCTTCACCTCCTTCTGTCTCCACATTCTTCGTTCGATTTTCTTGTTCCTTTGTCATATTTCCATGTTCAGGGCTAAGGACTAATGGCTGATTATTCTGCCTATCTGATAGAATTTTCATGATTTTCTCTTGATCCTGCATTAATCTTTCACTGCCTGCCCGTATCCAGGCCATCTCACCTTTTAATTCTTGCATAATTTCTAAGAGAGTTGTATTAGTATTTCGTGGCTCATATTCTAACTATACCCATACTTCAGGACTGCCTTCTTGAAAATATGTTGGTCCTGTCCCCATCTGGTCCAAGTGGATATTGGTGGCCACCAGCCAAGTCCACTTGGACCCCCACCATTGTTTCCTTCATCTTTTCAGTTTCCTTAATTGTAGCACAGTTTACTATTTTTAGCAGTTTTTCAGGTCTTGAACTTCCAGAGCCATTTTGAGGCCCTAAATGGCGTTTTTTGGGAAAACTGGGAGAAACATGGGTCCATCGACTGATATTGTTCTTCCCAAAGTTGTAGTTCTCAGATAGATATTTCTAACGAGATATTGTGCATGTCAAACAAAGATCATATGCCAAAGTTATGACCCCGGGAAGTTGATGTACCAATTTACCCAAA
>APFE031579783.1:170229-224771 GCA_000404065.3 Pinus taeda | reverse complement strand
GCCCACAGTTTGGCGTTTCATCTTCTAGGGTTAGGTTTTTGGATGTTTAGGGTTTTCCATTATTTCTCAACAATAAATGGGTCTTCGAGCCTCATTGTAACACAGTTTAGAGGCATATAGTCACCACATCTCTTCTTAGAGATAAGCTACCATCGCCCTAGCTGGTTTATTTACATTGCTATTTGTAAGCATATTTCAGTATTTTACATTAATGAAATGAAGTATTATTTCCGCTACATCTCTGTGTTTATGGTTATCTCTGTAATTTGCTACGTTCATGTTTAAATCTGGATCAGTGGTATCATAGCGGTCTGCTTTTTCTTTGTTTTTCTTTTCATGTCCCCAATGAGGTCGGGATATAAGGAGTTAGGGCTTGAACTGGTCGAACTTTTGCAAGACCAGCCTCGCAGATCCCGACGGCCTCCCATGGCGGATGAAAAGAAAGACAAGGGGGAAAGAGATCCTATTAAAATCTTACTCGAAGAAGCCCTCGAGCAACAAAGGAACGCGATGATGGACAACTTTGCCCAGGTCCTTCAGCGGCTACCCAGGGGCGACGCATCGGCTTCCAACAGCTACTCTGGAAACGCCACACCATTTAAGGTACAAGTTAATTTTGAAATCCCTATATTCAAGGGATAGATAGATGTAGATGTCGTCAATAAATGGTTAAATCTGCTAAAGGGTTATCTTTCTGTTCATGATTTTTCTAGTCGAGAAAAGATTATTTTCACTCTTCTCAAAGCAGCCTCCCACGTCAAGGACTGGTGGGAAACCTACTGCGAGCAGAAGGATGAAAGTACAGGCTCACTATTTTCAGTTGTACCCACTTGGGATTCATTCTAGGATGTCATTAAGGAGCAATACTACCCTCTCGGAAGCTATGAGGATCAATACACAAAGTGGACCACGCTGCGACAGGGAAGGGACCAAGACATGCCAGAGTTTACCAATATTTTCCATACCTTTCGCACAAAGTTGGGATTCAAGGATTCAAAGCAGCATTTGGTACTCAAATTCCACAGTTGCCTGCACAAGTAAATCTAGGAAGAAATAGAATTCTTGAACATCGCCTTGCTCGGCACAGCATACCGATATGCCATCAAGGTCAAACAAAAGTTTAAATAGAAGAAGCGATACTTTGGATCTGCAAATCCAAAGCAAGGGCAAGGTTCCCCCAAACCACAAAACAAAGGACAAAGCCAAGGTGGGGCAGCCCAAGACAACCCGCCAAAGCTGCAAGCAAATAACAACGTTGGGAAGCTGAAAAAGGACACGGGAAAGTGGTGTGAGTTCCATAAGAGCTCCATTCACAGTGTCATGCCAAGTAGTCACTGGGGGCCGAGCTAAAGTTTTCAGAATCAGATGCATGTTCTGACTCTGAGTTAGAACCTGACAAGGGTAATGATAAAGAGAAGCAGATTATCGATGCGGAGCTCAATGCCACCATTGCCACCATGAAGATCCAGAAGGAGGAACCCGAAGATCCAGAGGAGGAGGACCGTCTCTTCCACTCCCAGATGTGGGTAAAGGGCTCTCCGCTACAGTTCATTGTCAAAAGCGGGAGCCAAAAGAACCTAATTTTGGTAGAGGTCATGAAGCAGCTGGGATTACCGACCACAACACATCCACAACCGTACACCATCGGGTGGCTTCACCAAGGACGGGATCTTCGCGTGAGCCAGCAATTTCACCTTCCATACAACATCAAGCCATTCACGGATGAGGTCTTGTGTGACATTGCTCCCCTTGAAGTTTGTGATGTATTATTAGGACAACCATACTTTTGGAAGCGACATGTTGTGTATGAATTAAGGCCTCATGCTCTTATTGTTACTTTGGGAAATAAGTTGTGCAGGATACCAGAGGTAGCACCGCCTACCGCCATCTCTTTGGTTACTGCAAAACAATGCAGTAAGCTCATTTCCAAAACCGGGAAATTTGTTTTCCTAATGATACACCCTCAAGGAAATAAGAACACAGTGGCCACAACCTCCAAACAGGGCCCCTCTGCACGACAACTACAAATGGACAAGTTCATGGAGGAGTACAAGGACATCTTCACCTCCCCCACAGGGGTTCCTCTGCACTGTCAAATCAAACACTCCATCGATCTGACTGCAGGTGCACCGCTGCCTAATGGACCACTCTATTGGTGCTTTGTTCGGGAGAACGATGAAATCAAGAGGCAGATTCAGGAGTTGTTGCAGAAATGTCACATCTGTCTAAGTTCATCACCCTGTGGGAGCCCGATCGTGTTGGTGTAGAAGAAGGATGGGACTCGGAGACTCTGTATTAACTATTGGGCATTGAACAAGATCAATGTCCATAATAGATACCCAATCCCATGGATTGATGACCTCCTGGACCAACTAAAGCGGAAAAAATATTTCAGTAAGATAGATTTGAAGTCAGGATATCAGCAGGTACCAATCGAACCCTTTGATGTGTGGAAGACTACCTTCAAAGCCAAGGAGGGCCTTTTTGAATGGTTGGTTATGCCTTTCAAATTGACGAATGCTCCTGCAACCTTCATGAGGCTAATGGATGACATCTTGTGGCCATTCAGCAACTCATTTGTAGTGGTATACTTGGATGACATCCTGATCTTCAGCCAGAGTTGGGAAGAGCACCTTCACCACATCTGACAAGTTCTCCAAACACTATAGCAACACAATTTATGTGCCAATTTGGAGAAATGCACTTTTGGCATGACCCAGGTTCAATATCCGGGACAGATTATTGATGAACAGGGGGTTCATGTGGATCCAATCAAGATCCAAGCCATTCGGGATTGGCCATTTCCAAGGACTCTGATAGAGCTTCGCAGCTTTCTAGGTCTTGCCAACTTCTACCGCAGGTTCATGTTGGGATTTTCTCATATCACTTGGCCCTTGAGTCAAGTCATCAAGGGAGGAGTGAAAGCAAAATTCTTTTGGTTTGAATCTCAACAGAAGGAATTCACAAAGTTGAAAGATCGCCTCTGCACGACACCAGTTCTCACATTACCAGACTTGAAACAACAATTTGAGGTCGAGACAAATGTGTCTGACTATGTTATTGGGACAGTCCTTACTCAACACGGGCATCCAGTGGCATATCACAGTGAGACAATTTTAGAAACAACCTGTAAATATCCCACTTGTGACAAAGAGATGTTTTCCATTATGCAAGCCTGTTGACAATGGAAGCATTGCATTTTGGGGAAGGAAACGGTCATCCAAACAGACCACCAACCCCTGAAATTAATATAAACCCAAGGGAAATTGCAAAATGATCACCATCAGAAGTGGTCCACATACCTACAATAGATCCATTTGAATCTCAAGTATAAGAAGGGCAGCACCAATAATGTTGCAGATTGCCTCAGTCGACCACCGATCATGGTGTTAACCACCGTGCTCAACTCTTGTGGGAATGAGACTTTTGATTGGCCACTTCTCTACAAAAGCGACCCAGAATTCGGCCACACATACGAAACACTCTTGGAGGGTCAGCATGTTCCAGATTTTCACCTCTAGTATGCCCTGTTATGCCACCATGGTCACCTTTGTGTTCCTTCAAGCGAGTGTGCCAAGATGATTTGGGAAGCGCACTACAGTCGGCCTGCTGGGCATTTTGGAGTCGAGAAAATGGTGGCAGTATTGCAAAAGTACTTCTATTGGCAGAATCTTCGACAGGATGTCGAGAAGTACATTAGATCATGCACTGCCTACGCCATTGCCAAACCGACCATCAAGAAGCAAGGCCTCTATACCCCGCTGCCTACCCCTAGTCAACCTTTGGAATCCATCTCCATGGATTACATGTCAGGCCTTCCTTCCATTAAGCATGGAAATGATTGTGTTTTTGTGGTCGTCGACATGTTCTCAAAGATGGCCATTATGGCAGCCTACAAGAAGAATATCACAATAGAAGCCACTGCTAAACTCTTCTTTGAACGAGTGTGGGTACACTTTGGGATCCCGTAGTCTATCATCTCAGATCGGGACAGCAGGTTCCTCAGTACATTTTGGTCCAATCTCTAGTCAATGCTGGACACTAAACTCACTAAGTCCACAGCCTTCCATCCTCAAACTGATGGCCAGACAACATGATTATTGTACACATTATGTGCATGTGCAACTCAAAGCATCCACACACATGGGATGAGAGCCTCCCCTATTTTCAACACAGCTATGACCAGGCTCTCCACAGCTCGACTGGCCATAACCCTTTTCAGGTGGGCTTGGGTTTCTAGCCACTATGTCCCATTGATGTGGCCATGCCATTTGCAGCTACTCATGTAGATTTGTCTCATGTCCAGTCTGAAAGAGATAAGGAAAACAGCTTCATTAAGCACATCCAACATATTCGTCGGTAGTTCCATGACATTCTGGAGAAATAAAATGCCAAGTACAAGCAGCGACATGATCAACATCGGGTGCCACACAAGTTTCAAGTGGGCGACAAAGTCTAGTTGCATTTGCAAAAGGAACACCTTGCCGGAGCCTATCGGAAACTCAGACGACTCTGATATGGTCGTTACACCATTACCAAGGTTGTGGGAGACAATGCATTTGAGCTCAGCATTCCCCCATTCCTTGGACTGCACCTAGTGTTCAATGTGGACCACCTTCAGCCATACTTTCCACCATTACTGGACACATCCGACATTGAAAAATAGCTCACACCCATAGAGTTAAATACAAATTGCGTGGAACAAGCTGCAAATGATCGGATCATAGACACACAAATCAAGCACACTTGCCAGAAGAATATCCAACTGTATCGAGTTGTCAAAGCAAGCTAACTCCTTCACCGGGGCAACTGGCTCACCAGGGACCAAGTTCAGCAGAAGTTTCCTCATCTCATGGAGGAACTCAATGCAATGGGGACCATTGCTTCCTAAGGGGGAGGAATGATCCAGGTGGATATTGGTGGCCACCTGCCAAGTCCACTTGGACCCCCACCATTGTTTCTTTCAGCTTTTCAGTTTCCTTAATTGTAGCATAGTTTACTATTTTTCACAGTTTTTGGGGTCCTGAACTTCCGGAGCCGTTTTGAGGCCCTAAACAACGTTTTTTGGGAAAAGTGGGACAAAGTTGTAGTTCTCAGATAGATATTTCTAACAAGATATTGTGCGCGTCAAACAGAGATCGTATGCCAAAGTTACAAACCCGGGAAGTTGATGTACCAATTTACTCAAATGGGGCCCACAGTTTGGTGTTTCATCTTCTAGGGTTAGGTTTTTGGATGTTTAGGGTTTTCCATTGTTTCTCAACAATATATAGGCCTTCGAGGCTCATTGTAACACAATTCAGAGGCATATAGCGGCCACATCTCTTCTCAGAGATAAGCTACCATTGCCCTAGCTGGTTTATTTCCATTGCTATTTGTAAGCATATTTTAGTATTTTACATTAATGAAATGAAGTATTATTTCTATTGCATCTCTGTGTTTATGGTTATCTCTGTAATTTGTTGCGTTACTGTTTAAATCTGGATCACCATCATTGTCCGTTGGGGCGGGTCTCTAGCTCTCCTCATGTTGTCTATTACCTGCTTCCTTCGTACATATCACCAAGTTGTTAATTTTCTGGTCCCAAAGGTCTCAGTTCAGCAACCTGAGCGCTATGATACCATATGTCACACATCTTACGGATAGTAAAAAAAAACATTTTACTTATACCTTAAAACATTACTATATTAAATATTAATTTGAGCACATAATTATTCATACAAATCTTTAATCGTGAACTATTGTATTAATGACCCTTATTACAAATATAATCATGGAAATCTCGGATTACAAAACAAGTTAACATTCGAACCATAGTCTCAAGGTTTATTGTAATTTAGGTTGACATGAGGACAATTATCTGTTCCACATGGTGGCTCTCTGTTCAAGTCCAATCTTCCTTTTATACTTTACATTTATTGATCTTTGGTACAAGTGTAAATGTCGCTGGGGTGGGTTTGCTGGCTCCACCCCGCGTTACTCCTTACCTAAGATTCTTTTGCAGTTTGCATTAACTTGGTTGATTGTTGTTTGGCCTAGGTGGTACTTTGTTGGAGTTAATACTGTCGAACTTCGCTCTTTGTAACATTGGGATCCTCTCCAAATCGACGGCCTTGGATTTGGTACTGGAATGGATGACGGAGATGAAACCTGGGGTTTCTAACCCTTATTTCGGTATGGTCGCCATTCATTAGGTTTGGTTGAGTAGTATTCTGCAAAGCTTGCTTCAGTTTGGGGTTTTACTGAGAGAGTTCTTCAGAACCTCTGAGAGCTCATAATTCCTCTGTGTTTGATAGGGTCATGGCTGCCCTCCTCGGTTATTAAGGTTCTATGTTACTCAAGGTGCAAAGGATTTCATTGATAAGATGCCCTCGCACATTTACCGGGTATTTTATGGAAGTATTGTTTTTCTATTGTTTACTATTGTAAGGGTTTTCGATGATGTCGCTTGCTAATCTTTGTCATACCTTCCCGTCGGAGTGATGGTTCTCTTGCAGGAATAGGGTAACGGGTGAGGTGCTGGCTACTACTGTCATTCGGCTCCTTAGGAGGCCTAAAGACCTGATTTCTTTTAATCCGGGTATTTATGATTTTTCTAACTTGGTTCTAGTTGAGGTCATGACTCCGATAGAAGATTAACCCTTGCTTTGTTGTGGAAGAAATTAACAATGTTTATTGTAGTATGTATTAATTAGAGTTTGTTGAAGCCTTCTTGGCTCTCTACATTTATTTTTAAACCTTCTCAACTCTGCACATTTATTTTGGCTATTTCGGTTTACCGAGTGAGTCTTTAAGTTCTCTGTATATTTTTAATGGTCGAGGGTGAAGAGAATTCGAACCCTGGTAGGATAGACTATCATTTCTGAGTTCTATGATGTTCTTGGATGAGTTTAAAAATAAATTTTGTGTACTTATTTATACAATCCTTTTGTAGAAAAGCATCATAGTCTCATTTATCCCTCTTGTGGTATTTTATTCCTACAATTTATTGAATTATCTGTTAGCCTTACACCTATATTTACAATGTGTATCTTGTTGTATATTTTATTAGAGGGTTTCGAATATAATTTGTCGCTCCTATTTCTAAGAATTGTAACATTTAGAATGTATGGATTCTCGACTTCTATTTTCTCTGGTTATACTGTTTCTTTTCCTTTCTTTTTTTTAAGAGTTCCTCTGCTTTCGAGATACTGAGAGAGACTCTTTGTTCTTTGTTTGATATGATACTGAAAATATTTTTACTCAAGACTTATGATTTTAATGCCATCGGGTGGCCTATACCAACTCCCTAAATGTGTTCAGGGGATTCTCATTGTATAGCATTTTCTAATTATTCAATCGTTTTCAAATTATTCAAAAAGTAATTGCAAATCTATCTCTTTGGTTCTTAGCATAAGTTATAGTTTCTAGGAAGGATTTGTTTAGCTGAGTATTGAATAGAATTTGTCCAAATAGATTTTCTTTATAAGTCAGAGAAAGAAAATCTTTTTATTGTTTTTCCTACAAAAAGAGTAGTAATCTGGTCTCATCATTCTTGTAAATTCTATTACTCAGTTCAGATAATGAAAAGAAGTCTTTTTGTTTCTCTATTGCTTAATTAAGATTGTTCCCTTATCTGGGTTTAGCTTACAGTTCAACTCGCAATGTTATAAATCATGTAATACATTAAACGAATTTATGACATTTGCATGAGTTCCTTCCATGCACATACTATTGTAATAAATCAACACTACAGTTAACAAATTTAATCATTCTATCTTCTAAATTACTAACATTGATTAAAGCATTCTGACCATAAACAGATTAAATCTATCTTAACAAGTAACATATATTATAACTTATCTCGTGAGTTGTTTAGCTTGAAATACTCCTAAATTTAGTCTTGCATTCAGATCTGAAATTCTTTAGATATTTGCCTCCCATCCATGACACTGACTCCCCCGAGTTGTTCCAGTTCACAAGAACTCTCTATTTCAAGAGACCTACAATCTCCATGCCCTCTGGTCCAAACCATAGTTGGCCATACATGATTGCCTGACCTTTCAACACAATCTTTTATTTTTGTCTCTTCTTCCTTTTTTTGCTTTGGATCTCAGATGCCTCTATCCTCTTAATCTCTTCATTAAGTCCTCAAGAAATTAGTGTCAAGAACTTAGTTAAGAATATGTATCTGTTTTCTTAAGTGTTTATTTAGTAAAATATTATTTACTTATATTAGTGATCCTTATTCAAAAAATATTAACTTCTAAATAATATTTTTAAAATTAAGAAAAATAAATAATTTTCCAAACTGTAGTAATTAAAATTATTACATTGTCTCACAATATCACACTTGACTTTGACTTTGTTGAAGAGTTGATTTATTATAACACTTGACTTTGACTTTGTTAAAGAGTTGATCTATTATAAGTGGTTTAATATAGCTGATAATTCCTTTTCTTGTGAAACAACAATTTTAAAAAGACTTATTATCTCCATTATGAAGAGTGTCATGTGGTCAGTATTGTCCCGGGATAATACATAAATAGAATTTTTGCATACTTTGTTAAGTGAATGTTACTTATGCGAAGAAAATGACTTCTTTGGAAAGTATAATAGTTTCTTATTTAAAGATATGAAATGGCAGATGAAAGAGGAAACAAATTTGTAATTAAGGTATTGTCCGGCCCAATCTATTAGTTACTGAAATGTAAGAATTGTTAACTACATTAAAAATGGAAAACCACTTTAATTTCCATCTTTTCCATGTTAGGTTTAATTAGTTTAATTTAAATAGAAACATCTTAAAGTGGAGTCTTACTTTTCACTTTTAATTTTAAAATTTAAATTAATAAGAATAAATAAATATAAATATAAATAAATTATAATTAAAAAATAATTATGATAATTTTTATTGAGTTTTGATTCAGTAATATATATAATTTAATTACAATATATTAAATTTCAATATTCTTTTATAAATTTATTAAAAACAAAGCATTAAAAACTTTATAATATTCCATATAAAACAATTTATAACAGCTCACTTAAATGAAATTTTTTTATAAAAAAAAAAAAATTAAAACAAAGGTTATAAGTAAATAAATCATTATCATCAAATTTAGTTTTATTTCTTATAAAAAATTTAAAACAAATATTATAATTAAATAAATCATTATCATCAAAATTTTAATAATGTTTTTAATATTGATTTTTCCCTACAAAATTTTGCAAATGAATAAATTTTTTAATATAAACATTACATTTTAATCGAGTTTATAATCACTTTTTTTTTGGCACATCTATGCAAATGAAGTTTGATTATCTTGAATCACACAAATATGCAAATGAGCAAGTCTGACATATTTGAATCACCTCCCAAATTGATACAGTTTATTGTATTAGAAAATTTTATATTATTTTAATATTATTTTGTTGTTTTTAGTTAATTTAATTTTTATTATTATTGATATAATCACATTAAAATATTAATATGGTTGATATAGCTAAAAAAATTATTAATGTTTTACTAATGCATATATTTATCTTATTAACACATTTACTTTGATTAACCATGTATAAAAAGTTTATTGGTCAACTTTATCTTTATATATATATATAATAACGAGAAACTTACCATGGAAGAACTTATTAGGATTGGAATAATCTCAAATCACTAGGAAATTGGTGGGCAGAAGCCACGTGACACGAATTGAATTAATTTTTTAAATTTATTAAAAGTCAATGCAACCTAAAAAACTCTTTAATACACTACAATCTTTGATAAGCATATGCTAAGCATATATCGTCATCCACCTTAAGTCAAAATAAAAAGCCTTCCACAATTAAAAGTCCATATATGTAATTTATAATATTTTTCTAGTATTATATATCTTGTTTCAAAATGATAATTCTAAATTACTATAACTTCATAACTTCATTTTATTTGATTAATTGTCTATTTACATTTATGTAAAATATTTTATAAATTTTATAAGATGCAATAAAAAAATCATGTAAATCTGTAAATCTATTTTAGTTTTAAATTTATTATAAATTATTATAAATTCAAAGGGATCAAATCTCTTGAGATACAACTTTTTTAAGTTACGCATTCTAAAAAAGTGTATACACTTGATTACTCTCAATGCATTAGTCAAATCTCTTGAGATACAATCTTTTCTTTAAATTCTGCATTTTAAAAAAAATGTACATCTTAAAAAGTTTGATTACTCTCAATGCATGAGTTGAGATGCATTTATGTTGATTCTTTTATGTGTGTTTGTGTAACTCTATTTTCAATATGGAGGGAATTACAAATTCCCTTATGTGCTATTCCAATATTTTATATTCTATTTAATTTGTCCAAGAAAATATTTTACTTAAAAGGATATTAAAATAGTTGTTTTTGTTTTTCCTTGGGAATTAAATTAGCCTCCTTGGGAGTAATATTAAAATAGTTGTTTTTGTTTTTTTCTTGGAAATAAAATTAGTCTCCCTCTTAACCCCAAGGTTAGAGGGAGGTTGAGATATATTCACTTAAAAGTTAAAGTCATTACAACAATATTTATTAAGATATTCACACACCTCTTTTATATATGCACTATTCCAACATTTTAAAGACTATTTAATTTATCGAAGAATATATTTTTGCTTTTTGTTTTTTTTTGTTTCTTGAGGAATGAAATCAAGACACAGGAACCTAAGTGGGGAAGATAATAGTCATTCCACCCAACCACCCAAGAAAACCCCAATTGACACATTGAAATAGTTTATTTATAAACAATATTAAACATATATGTGTTTTTTAATGTAGTCTAACTAATAGTTGAAATTGTCCTATTTTGAACATTTTTTTTGGTCACTTTTGTCAAAAATCCACTAGAGATTTTTAAAAATCACAAGTTTAAGTTGTTTAATCTGTAAAAATGGAGTGTCGCAGTTTTTAAATGGTGTTCGATACATATATACATACAAAAGTGCATTTTAAACAATAAGAAATCACAATCTTATTAAAAACTGTATTCCTTGATTTCGACCAAAAAATCATTTTCTATATGAATTAGAGTACACGTTTTTAAGTGTTGTGTTAAATCTATATTCATCTTAAAATCATTACAATCATTATTGTAAAGTTCATCGTATCATTTGCAAAAATTACACAAATTAAACAAAATAAAAAATAATAATAATAATAATAATTTTTCGTGACAATAAAATAAATCCAATTGATAAATTATGTATATGTAAATTATTTATATAAAATTAATCATTAATATATATAATCTATATTTCATAAATATTAGATTAAATTATCATTTTTAACAAATATTAAAAATTTAATTCACACTTACATAATCAAGTAATATAAAAAAATCACGCTGTTTTTTGCTCTAAATTTTTTATGATACCGATTATAATATTTTCAAAACAATCAGAACCGAAATGTATATCAAACTTCTATTAAGAAATTGCTGTGGTTGTACTTGAAAATTTAATGTCACTGAGTCTGTATCAGATCAGAATATAATTTTAAAAGGCGAGGAATCCATGAGAAGAAATCTCAAACAAAGAACTAGGTACATTATCTTCAGAAAAATATAGCGTACATAAAAGTAGGGGAAATATCAAAAAAATGGGAATTAATGGTGGAATCCTGGATTCTCTTGTAATATGTCATTGATGCAACATTAGAGAGTTTTGGGCCTTATGTAATCCAGACAAAGTAGCAAACAAATGGCATAAAGGTACACTTATCAAATTTTAATAATTACCAGTGTCATATCCAATTTTAATATTTATGAATTATTTTTAACAAATTATTTTTCGAAGGGTTTATTATTTTCAAATTATTTAATTTCACTCTCTTTTAACTAATTAATAATCAATAATTATTGTGGGCACGATTATGAAGAGTACTATGAAAGGTTTTTGTGACACTTTGACATTTTATTCGTCTGAAATTGATCACATGCATCCTCTTTTCATTATACTTTTAACACATTTTAACATGTGATTTAAAATATTATGTGAGTTAATATCAATTTTTTTATGGATGCTATTTAAAATCGCAATAAGAAATTCCAATTTAATTTGTTCTTGAATTAAATCGTGAATTAAATTGAAATTCTATTCTCATCGCAACTTGTAATAGTTTACTAAGTTAAATTGACTTAGTTGGCTTAGGAAATTCAAGTTGGAAGTCTATCTATAGTCATGTAAAGTAATCCCTAAATTTTAAGGGCCTGAGTTGAGTTCTTTTAAGTTGTAATTAATTAACTCAATCTAACTGAGTTATAGTCAATTAAACTAGTACTAACTGTTGGAGGAACTAATAGGAGGTCTAGTAGTGGGGACGAGCACCAGTGCATCTTGAGTACCACACCAGCTCACTGAATATTCACTCATAAATAACTCAATCATGTTAGTTCACAGGAAAACCCAGTTGAGATTAGAGTTCAAAGACATTGTACTACCAGTTGTATAATTTTCTGAGTTGTAGAGATGATGCATGCAATCAGTTGAGGGCCTATGGATGGATTGTGCGGTTATGGAGTAAGGATTTTCCAATTAAATACATGTTAATTCTCTCAGGAATCACGCAAGGAAGTAGGGGTTTGGCAGGCAACAGATTTGGCTAAGTGTTGGGTTGAGCACAAAAACAGTGAAGGTGCAGAGCCGAGACATTGGTGAGTTATGGCACGGGAGGTTGGCTCACTTGCATTGATCCAGGTGGATATTGGTGGCAACCCACCAATTCCACTTGGACCCCCACCATTGTTTCCTTCAGTTTTTCAGTTTCCTTATTTGTAGCACAATTTACTATTTTTGGCAATTTTTCAGGTCCAGAAATTCCGGAGCCGTTTTGAGGCCCTAAACGACATTTTTTGGGAAAACAGAGAGAAACATAATGTTGATTAATATTGCTCATCTCAAATTTGTAGTCCTCAGAGAGATCTTTCTAACGAGGTATTGTGCGCATCAAACAGAGATCATATGCCAAAGTTACGACCTCGGGAAGTTGATGTACCAATTTACCCAAAACGGGGCCCATAGTTTGGTGCTTCATCTCCTAGGGTTAGGGATTTGGATTTTTAGGGTTTTCCATTGTTTCTCAACAATAAATAGGCCTTCGAGCCTCATTGTAAAACAGTTCAGAGGCATGTAGCCGCCACATCTCTCCTTAGAAATAAGCTACCATTGCCCGAACTAGTTTATTTCCATTTCTGTTTGTAAGCATATTTCAGTATTTTACATTAATGAAATGAAGTATTATTTATGTTTTATCTCTATATTTATGGTTATCTCTGTAATTCGTTGCGTTCCTTTTTAAATCCGAATCATGCATCATGACACTTTGAAGATCATGCAGCAAATTTCTACTGGTCTTTCCAAAGGTACACTAGAGCAGGTAGACACATGTAAAGGGTGTAGATTGGGAAAATACACCAAAGCTTCATTTCATGACAAAGAAATTCGAGCACAGAAAATCCTTGATCGAGTTCACTCAGATGTGTGTGGACCGTTCTCGAAAACATCCACACCCAAACGCGAGTATTATGCTATATTTGTTGATGATTTTTCTTGTAAGTGTTGGATCTTCTTCATGCAAAAGAAAGATCAAACTTTTGCAAAGTTTTGTGAATTTAATGCACTAATCGAGAAATATAGTTGCAGGAAAGTTAAAGCTCTCAGGAGTGATAACGCTGGAGAGTATGTGTCGAATGAGTTCAAACACTTTTGTGCATCAAAAGGCAGTCGACGGGAGTTGATAGCATCTCATAACCCACAACAAAATGGGGTGGTTGAAAGGAAGAACAAAAGCATTATAGGAGCGACATGGCAATGCTGCATGATCAGGGCCTACCACTACATTTTTGGGCTAAAGCATGCAACAAAGTTGTTTATTTGCATAATAGAAGCCCTCATTGAATTCTTGGGATGGGTACACCAAGAGAGGCCTTTTTAGGGAAGAAGCCAGATGTGGGACACTTCAAGATTTTTGGTTCATCAGTCTACTGCCATGTAATCAAAGATGCATGAAAAAATCTTAAGCCAACAATTGAGTTGGGGATATTTGTGGGGTACATTGATACACTTCACAACTATAGGGTGTACTTGTCAACCAACAAGATGACAGTGGTTCGCAGAGATGTAAAATTCGATGAAGAGAAGGCCATGAGATGTTCCCTTGAGAGGGAGCTTCAGCGACATGCGGTTGAGGAGCTTTTAGCTCCCGAGGAACCTCAGGATGATGTGGATTAGCCACATGCAAAGGATCAGGGAGTGGAGACACCCACTCATGCAGAGTCTTCCAGAGATGGGAGAAAGCGCACTAGAGAGGCTCACAGGTTATTGCTTGAAGCCAGAGAGAATGTGGGAACATCCACATCACATCGCAGGCAGAGGAGGTCACTAGAGAGGTACACTGGCTACATGGCTCTAGTAGAGAAAGATCCATCCTCTTTTGAGGAAGAATTGCAACAACTAGTTTGGGTTGATGCCATGGTTGAGTATTATGACTCCATTTGTCAGGAACAATGTTTGGGATGTGGTCCCAAGACTAATAGACAAGTCATCGGTGAGTTCTAAATGGCTTTACAAGGTAAAGCAAGCAACGGATAGTAGTGTGGAGAAACACAAGGCTAGGTTTGTGGCCAGAGGTTTTTCTCAGGTGGAAGGCATTGATTGTGATGAGAATTTTTATCATGTCGTAAGGTACTCATCAATCAGATCCATTCTAGCACTGCAAGTGCAGATGGAATGGAAGATACATCAGATGGATGTAAAGACAACATTCCTTAATGGCATGATTGAGGAAGAGGTGTATATTGAGCAACCTGAAGGTTTTGAGACCTTCAACAGAGTGTCGCATGTGTGCCAATTCAAGCAAGCATTGTATGGACTGAAACAAGCACCCCATGCTTGGTACACCAAGATCGATAACTATTCCATCGGCTTAGATTTCACCAAAAGTGAAGCAGATGCGAACATTTACCATATTGTGGTTGAAGGTAAATTGTTGATTATTGTTTTATATGTCGATGATTTGATTCTCACAGTTGATGATAAATTGATTGAGTCTTGCAAAGAGGATCTTGCAAGAGAGTTCGAAATGAAGGACTTGGGGCTCATGTAATACTTTCTAGGTATGCAAGTATGGCAAGCTGATGAGAAACTTTTTGTCTCTCAGGGAAAGTATGCCAACGAGATATTCAAAAGGTTCCACATGGAGAGCAGTAAACCCATGGAGAATCCTCTAGGAGGTAACCAGAGGAAGGAGGATGTTACTTTCGGTGAAGTAGTGGAGACTACTATTTACAAGCAAATTGTGGGTTCACTCATGTATTTGGTGAACACACAACTAGACATGTGTTATGCAGTTAACTAGCTTAGTCAAGCAATGGTTAAGCCAACCAAGTTGTATTGGAAGACATCCAAACATGTGTTGAGATACCTCAGAGGAACTACTCAGTATGGGGACAGAAGGAGTGAAGCTTCAAGGCTTCACCGATGCAGATTGGTAGGGAGTCCATCCAACAAGAAGAGCACATCAGGTGGCATCTTCAGTGTTGGGTCAAGAATTGTTTCTTGGTACAACAGAAAACAGATATCAGTTGCACTCAATTCAGCAGAAGTAGAGTACATCATTGATAGTGAAGCATCTTGTGAAGCTATCTAGATGAGGAAGATTCTTGTTGGTTTGTTTGGTCAGTAGATGGATCCAACTGTGATTTACTGTGACAATCAGAGTTATATCAAACTCTCTGAATATCCAGTTTTTCATGATCAGTCCAAGTGTATTGATATCTAATATCATCATCTTCGAGTTTGTGTGTAGAGAAGAATTATGTTGTTGGAGTACATTCCCATAGAGGAGCAAGATGCAGATATTTTGACAAAGGCCTTGTCAAGATGCAAATTCAAGTTTCATAAGGGCAGGATCGGGGTAGCAGATAATCCCTTTCTTGTTGAGAGGGAGTGTTAAAAATAGCAACAAGAAATTCCAATTTAATTAAATCGAAATTCTATTCTCATAGCAACTTGTAATAGTTAACTAAGTTAAATTGACTTAGTTGGCTTAGGAAATTCGAGTTGGAAGTCTATCTAGAGTTATGTAAAGTGATCCCTAAATTTTAGGGGCCTAGGTTGAGCTCTTTTGAGTTGTAAGTAATTAACTCAGTCTAACTAAGTTATAGTTAGTTAAACTAGTTCTAACTATTGGAGGAACTAGTAGGAGGTCTAGTAGTGGGGACGGACATCAGTGCATCCTCAGTACCACACTAGTTAACTGAATATTCACTCATAAATAACTCATGCATGTCCATTAAGAGGAAGACTCAGTTGAGATTAGAGTTCAATGACAGTGTACTATCAATTGTATAATTTTCCAAGTTGTACAGATGGTGCATGCAATCAGTTGAGGGCCTATGGATGGATTGCATAGTAATGGAGTGAGGATTTCCCAATTAAATACAGGCTAATTCTCTTAGGAATTACACAAGGAAGTAGGGGCTTGACAGGCAGCAAATTTGGCTAAGTTTTGTCTTGAGCTGGTTTGTGAAGCAAAGAGATAGATTGTACTTGTGCAAGAATTGTTCATGTTGAACAAGCATTGTATTTTCTTCTCAGATCTTCTAGTTAATGCAATATAGATAATCGGGGTTTTGAACAATTACTTTCTCCAGAAAAAATATTGTGTTATGTGTGATTGATAGTCTTCCTTTGTTGCTTCTTTTTTTCATCGATCAATTTTGGTTTCCACTAAAGAGTAGAGTAGACTATTGTCTTGTGTTTTAACATATCACATAAGTTGTTGAATCTACAGTAAAAATATACAGATGTATAGGTTTTATAAATCTATCCAGAAAACTAATTTCAAAGACAAAAAAAACTCATAATTATATTAATTATATTGATAACAAATGTTCTATACTAACTAGTAACTTCAACTTATTTTATATATAATTAAATTAAACATTTATATTACAATTTAATAAATAAATGATATATTTTTTAAAATTAATTACATAACAATAAATTGTATGGTTAATATATATTTAAATTTATAATTATTTTAAATTTAAACTTAATTTAAAATTATTAAATTTAAAAATAATAATTTAAATCGTTAAATTTAGGAAAACAAAAATTTAAAATTAAAATATAAAAATATTTACTCATAACCTAAAATATTTAAGAATGGGAGCCAAAGTTAGGGATAAACATAAGACTACAAATATGCCCATTCCTCAATAATTCCAATGTTTTGTGTAGAATTTTTACATCGATATGCGATATATGATAGAGTGGCGGTCAATATATGATTTATAAATTTTCCTTTCGGTTAAATACTTTATATATTAAATAGGTGAGTGATATTTTAAGTTTGAAATATAAAGAGTCCTTTATGGAGGTGGAGGAATTTGGAAGAATTGTTTACACGGTTAAAAGTGGCTAGAATTTGAATAAAATTTTTTCAAAAATTCTAGTAAAGACAATGTTTGAATTATGCTTTTTATGGTGGAAATAGGTTCAGCATCCCTCTGTAACATTTTCTTCAAAATCATTTTGAAAATCATTATTGAAAGAATCAAAGTAACTCCATCAAGATTTTTAACAAAAGATCAGCATGGCTTTTTAAAAGGAAGAAATATTTTGGACGCTATTGCAAACACACAAGAAAGCTTGTTTTCCATGCATACTAAAAATATTGAAGCAATTATTTTCAAAATTGACCTTCTAAGGCATACGATTGTCTTGATTGGGGTTTCATCAGATGCTTACTTGCAAAGATTGGATTGAGAGCCAATATCATAAACTGGATCATGGCATGTGTTGAGAAGGTGAACTATGCCATCATTATACATGGGATTCCATCATCTTATTTTCTAGTTGCCAGAGGATTGCGTCAAGGCTGCCCCCTATCGCCCCTATTATTTATAATGGCAATGAATTCTCTAAGCCTCCACATTAACAAAGCAATTAGCGAAAACAGATGTCGCCCACTGAAGATTTGCAGAAATAATCATATCTCGCATAATTTATTTGTAGATGATATACTTATATTTGAAATGCTATGCAGACTCACCTGGATATGCTTATATGACATCCTAAAAAGTTTTCAAAAGGCCACAGGACTACAAATTAATGAATCCAAGTCAGTGTTCTTCCATAATGATGTCAACTTGGAAATAGTAGAATGGGTATCTTCGTTGTTTGGGATAGAGGCGCGGTCCATTAATCATGGAATAAAATATTTGGGATTCCAGTTAAAAGCGAAGGGATACTCTAAAATGGACTGGCAATGGATAATAGATAAGTACTATAAAAAGATATCAGTATGGGAATACAAATGCCTATCAATAGCAGGAAGAGTTTTTTTTAGCTCAATCAGTCCTAACACAACTTGTTGTATACTGGGCTCACTTATTTTTTCTTCCTGCAAGTATCATTCAGAAGATGAATAAGTTAATTGCAAACTTTATATGGAGCGGCCAATCAGAAAAATAAATAAATAAATTCACCTATCTAAATTATCTGATATCTCTTTGCCGAAGAATTTTGGTGGATGGGGCCTTTTGGACCTGTGGACCTTTGGAAAGGCACTCTTATGCAAATCACTGTGGAGAGGGATTTATGTAGAGGGTCCCTGGAGCAACACAATAAAAAAGAAATATATGGGCAGTAAGGATATCTCACACTGGTACAGGTTGGGAAGGATTGGATCCACTTATGGGTTAGCAATATGGCTGAGTTTTCGCAAGATAGAAGAGTATTTCTTAAGGAATTTAGCATGGAGTTTCTAGTTTGGTAGCAGGATTCTCATTGGAATAGATCCATTCTTGAGCGGACAGGAGGAAATCAATTTGCTTGAGACACTCATAAATTTTTTCAATAGGAGAGGTTTTTTCACTTGGGACAAACTTATTGCAGAATGGCAAGGCCCTTTCCCTCTTTGGAAAGAGGCTGACAATATGGGGATGTCAGATATTTTAGCACGGCAATGGAAGAAAATCAGAGACTGTTTGAGACGCTGTGGCATATATCGCTCTTTGGAAGCTGATGTTTTTATCTGGAAAGATTCAAAAGGAATCACCCTAGTTTGTGTAAAGGACATTTACCAAAATATGATAGGTTTAAAGATTGCTCTTTCCAGCCCAATATTCCCATCAATTTTTTGGAAATCTGGATGTCCTTCCAAAACAATTTTTTTTCTCATGGCTGGTCTTCCATAACAAAACCTTATCATGGGAAATATTGAAAAAGATGTGTTGGCACGGACTCGGTCTCTGTTTAATATGCAAATCTGCTGAGGAAAGTAACTGTCACATGTTCTTTAATTGCTAGAAAACTCAGCAATTATGGCAAGCTCTGGCAAATCTTTATGGATTCCCTCATATTTCTCATGCATCTACAAAAGAAGCATTCCTTTGGTAGAGCGAGCAGAAGGAATCCTGGAGGCCTATAACTATTATCACCCTCTGGTGCACATGGAGATGGAGGAACAATATTATCTTCAAGGACAATAAAGAACCTTTCATGGAAATTCTACAAAGTATTGTATCTCTTAATGACTCCTTACCAAAAAAGACACACAAGCAAAAAAAGTTTAATCATAAGGAGCATGCACATGATCACACAATGCTCCCAAGAGCATATTTCGACGGTGCTGCACAAAATGGCTCTTGTGGTTGTGGGGTACACATCATCATGAATGAAAATGTACAATATCTCATTTCCTGGAATGGGGGAAAGGGTTCTAATTGCAAAGTTGAGGCAATGGCTCTTGCAGGCCTTTTAGCTTTTTGCCTTTTTTTTAACATTCAGTCCAGTTCAATTTTTGGAGATTCCAAAGTCATGGTTGATTATGTATCAGGAAAGAACCATATCTGCAATCCTCACCTTGTAGGCTGGATGGACAGAATCATGTTCCTTTGGAGAAGGATGGAAGGATGCTCCATTCAGCACATTTACAGATCACAGAACTAGCAAGCAGACATCTTATCAAAGGAAGGTCTTCTATCGGAATCAGGTATCTGGAACATGAAGGTAAAATCTGACGAGGAAACTTTCTCTATCCAAGAATTTTCCTTCCCCGGTACTTAATTTCAAATCTTGCTGAATCGAGGTATGCACTATCATTTTGTTCATTTTGCCTCTCTTCTCTCTATTGAATATTTTGTTTATGTATGGTCGAAGTATAAATTGAAATTTCTGAACAGTGCTACTTCTCCTCAGAGAATCTTATTCTCCTATTTTCCCCTTGATGAGCTATGTAAAATCTTTTATCTGCAATTCTTTTGACAGCTCAATAAGTTGTCTATCTTCTTGGAAATCTTATTCTTTTGCTGAGATTATGCTTCCCATCACATTTAGATATTAGTGACACAGATTGCTCGAGCTACAAATAGCCTTATGAAGAACCACTTATCAATGCACTATCTGTTCATTATATAACTTATATAATATAATTATACTTTTTTCGCTTTCAAAATACTTAAAACTATAAATTAATAACTTCTACTTGAATTTACAAAAACTTTTACCATATTTTTTCCAAATATAACTAAAATTTTCTCAACTTTCCGGAGAAAAAAAACATAATGATTACACTACAGTGAAAGTTATATAATAAAGGGAAACTTATTAATGTGATGTTGCAAAAACTCATACGGCAACCATGGATGAGGAATACTTACGAAATGATGAGATAAGTATTGAGTCACACAATTAAAAGACATTTAATTGAATTGGTCAATGGTGACATTAATGACCGACTACATAGTAAGTACCGACGCTATTATGACGTGCCTTCAAACAAAATCGGGCGGCATAATATCATTGCAGTTGCCTCGAAATCCCAATCAATTTTATATCTTTGGAGTCCATATCAATCGCTTCGCCTCGCACATGGATATCCTTGGCCATATTTCTAGTGATAAAATAATTAAACATTAATATCAACTGCCAAAGCATCTGCCTGTATTAAAAACTTGTACGTTTCTACACAAAGTAATAATTACAAAATAAAATCTATAAGAATTGAAGCAATTAAATTTTAAATAAATAAATTTATATATTATGAAAAAAATAATAAAATTTACTCAATAATGTTACATTAAAGAGTAATTGCAATAACAAAAAATGTGTCAAAGGTAACTAATAGTTAGTCAATGTATTATACTGCTTATGGTAGGTATGATAAATGAAAGAAACATTATTTATGCAGTCATGTGAAGGTGTATTTTAAGATATTATTACTTTTAAAAATTTTGACGCTCTAATTTAGTTTTTTACAAGGCCTCATTTGTAAATAGAAAAATAAGTTTGAAAATCTAGAGAGGGAGTTTATTTTAGTAATAAGTAGAAAATATTTATAATTTTTATAGCACTTAACCTTAAATCATATTTGAAAATAGTCTTTGTTAAATTGTTTTTTGCATTTAATTCTTATAAATATCTTTTGATGCATAATTTATAGTACTTAATGAGCATTGATTGAGCACTTTATATAAGAAACACTCTTTTACATTATTTGTTTAGTATGAGCACTTTATATAAGAAACACTCTTTTACATTTTTTTTTTTTGAGTATGTAGGCATTTCACAAGGGATCTTTATTTTTTTTTTATAGAAGCATGCATTTGGTTTGGTTTGGTTTAATATTTTGAAATGGTTTATTGTAAGCATGCATTTGGTTTGGTTTGGTTTAATATTTTGAAATGGTTTATTGTAAGCATGCACATAGTATATTTTAGTTGAGTATCACTAACTACTCTTATTTACTCATTATATTTACACATTAATTATTTGATGTATAGCAAACTAGTTTGGGGTCTCCTTTATTTCATACACACTTTGACATTTCTTTTGCAATTGTTTATTTGATTTTTGAAATTTTTCATTTTAGTGAAATTTTTAATATTACACTAAATTGCCATGAATTTATATTTTCTATTGTTTTAAATTTAATTTTTGAAAAAATTCATTTACATTTAATTTTTAAAAATTTAATTTCATATATTTAATTTTTTTTTATTTTTATTTTCATTTCATTTAAAATTTTGATTATTTACATTAATTTATTATGTGTTAACATTATCGACTTGTAAAATATCTCCACCGGATTCCCTTTGAATATTCCTATTTTAAGTTTTATTTCTTAAAACTATAGCATTCATTTCAAAACTTGTTTTAATTTTTATTTATTGAGGTCTTTCATTTTTATATTAGGATAGTTTTGTGATATTATTGATCGTTAAATTATTAAATTTCAATACATTATGATTTCAATGCATTATTTAATTTTAAATTTATTTTATTAAAAAATCACAAATGTTTAAATTTAATTTTAATAATATTCCTAAGACATGAAACAAAATTTATTTTTTATCTTATACTTGAGTAATAAATGTCAATTAAAATAAATTTAAAAATACTATAATTTTGAATTTATTTATATATTTAAGAGACAAGGAGTAAGCAACAACTTTGTATATTATACTTGTTTTATTTAAGGCGCGTTTAAGTTATGTGATGCTACATGTTTTTCAAATCACATGGTTATTATTTATCTAAATGAGCTTGACACTATCCTCAACAAATCTACCTTGTGAAGTGTTTTAACTAAACAATCTTTGTTATGTATGATTGATAATCTTTTTCCTTCTTTTATATAAAAAATGTGTTTGAATTCTAAAGAATTGGAATTTTATATGATTGATAATCTTTTTCCTTCTTTTATATATAAAATGTGTTTGAATTCTAAAAAATTGGAATTTTATGAATGGATTTTTTTATCGAGTTAATAAAATATAAAATTAGAACATGTGTATAGATAAATTAAATACAATGGGGGTGAAAATAATCTTGGAAAGAATAATAAATTATAAATTGAATTTGAATGAAAATTTAAAAGTGAAATAAGTTATAATTAAAATAAAGTATTTTATTTTATGATGGGGTGATATATCGTATGAGAGAAGTGGTACGGGTAGGGGTAGGAAAGTCAGTCATCACAAATAACACTCATGGTAGACAAGGCTTACTAACCCACAAGAGTAATTAACCTGTACACATATGTAGACATGATTAATGCACTTCAATGCATTACATTACTTCTTAATGTGGGAAGGTTATGTCTCCATGTGGCTCATTTTATATGAATTGATAGCATCTCTTCGGTATTTTAAACTCATGATGGGGTTTCCCTCAAATGAGCTTTCAATTCTTCCATGGATTTCCTATGTAAACAACCTCTCTTTGTGGCGAATTAACATACCTTTTGGTTTGCACATGTGGTCTCAAGGTTTTTCTTTTCCTAGTTACACTATCTTAGCCCCATGGCTTCTTGATCCCTCAAACCTTCACTCTTCTTCCTTCTCATCGTTTCCATGATAAGCCAATGTGCTTGATGTAGAAGGGGTGGTGCGGGTCAAGGCTCTCGCGTGGCACGAGGGCTCAATTTGCATTGAATCCTCCAATCATCTTGATCATAGCCAAACTCTATTGGCCATGTAGTAAGAGCTCAACAACATGGAGGAGGACACCAAGAAAGAGAAATAGAGCCATTAAGATTTAGATATGTTGGAGGAGCTTGTTGCCTAGGTGTTGGACATTGGGCATACATGTGGCAGGAAGAACCGGTTTCTCCATACCATAGGCTTGTATTAGAAACTCACGATGTTGGTGGCCAAGGTCTTCTCAGGCACCACACTATGATGGGACAAGTTTTTGGTGATGCTCAATGGAATTTAGTTACAACTAGCTGACATTAAAGGAAGGATTGCCCACAAACATGTGGGCTCTGCTCTTGGCTCGACTAATGGAACCATCAAAAAGGATGTGGCAAAGAGAAGACAATGACATGGTGTTCAGTTAAGGAACTCTGTAGTGTAAAGGTCACCAGTTGAAAAAATTGTGGGCATAAATCTTTTCATGCTAAGAGTTGGTGTGGCCTAGGCCAAGTGAGATCCCCTCATGATTTTGAAGGCTTAGGTGCCCCTGGGTCATGACTACTCAAGCCACGGGTTAGACATGTAGTTATCTCAAGACACACACAAACTAGCCACGGGTTATATATATTATATATATATATATATATATATATATATATATATATATATATATATATATATATATATATATGTAAATTCAAACAAATGTTTTTATAAATTTTATTGAAAATATTCTTAAAATTTGTAATTTTTATTGTAACATCTTCTCTCAAATCAATTTAAACAAAATATTTTTATAAAAAAATTTAATACAAATGTTATGATTAAGTAAATCATTACTATCAAACTTTTAATACAAACATTACATTTCAAGTGTTTTTAATTACACCGAAGGTGTCCTCTTTTGAAACTCTTCATGACCAACTTCCGTCTACGATTTTCTTTTCCACTCTTTGTTTGAGCAAACAACTGCCATTGTCTTCCATCGTTGGTTTGAGCAAACAACTGGCCAAACCACTGGTCATAATGGATTTCCTACTTCTAATCACATCGATTACTAAATCTGCGAAGAAATATGGTTTCTACAAGGCCTACCACCATTGTTGGACAAGGGGGAGCCCTCAGAAGTGTCCTTGCATGGGGGCTTCACTGACAAAGAAATACCATATCACGTGCATTCATATTGGGGCATAAAAAATGAGGGAAAAATGAAATAATATATTAAGAATATAAAAGACAGGTAAAGGGTCTGTATATGTTGTATAACAATATGTGTATTATAAGATATTGTTTATACAATACATTGGCCATGGGGAGGAAAAAAAAAAGTGGGTTGGAGAAATAGAGGTTCGGGAGTATTGTGGGAGTATCGAGAGTGGGAGGGAGAAAGAAAAAACAATGGTAATATTAGGTCCATAGTAGCCTAATATTCAAACCTATGGCCCTAGTATTGACATGCAATTCATGGTAATGTTAAATTCTTAAAATAAAAGTGACATTCTCATTTATCTTTCATTTTTATCCTTTTACTTAAATTTTTAGCATTACCATGAAATGGCTCTGGATGTTTGAGAGTGTTTCTAACCTCATTAGATTTATTATGGAGAAAGTAGAATTTTAGATCTCACTCAAAATCCAACAGACTTATTAGTTTTTCAGGATTTTAGGATTAGGGGGATTGCAATGTTTCCATTGGATTTTGTCATGTACTGGGGTATGGAACCCATATTTAATTAATATAACCAAGCCCTTTATATACCTTGATGTTAGTGACATTGGTTTTAAAACTCCTCTATCATGACCCTATTAAAAATGTACTTGTCACTCAAACAAAATCTTGACTTGACATGATAGGTTTTTTTCTATCTTATGTTAATGCTTAGAGGGTGATATTAATGACAAATATCCCAAGATAGGCAATGATTTTGATGATATATAGGTATTTGTTGTAGCATGATTTTTTTTTATGCTAGAGGCCATCGAGAGCCTATTTGTTGATGTATTTTTGGTTCAGGGATGGATTGCACTCAATGTTATTTTGGTTATGTGCACCCTTATATGCTATATAAATGAGAACTTGTAATTTGTGTACCTGTGGTTGACGAAGATTATAGCTACTAGATGAATGATGTTATATGGTTTAATCCATGTTTTTATTTTTTATTTTTTATCACAAATTCATCATTCCACATGATTTTGTTGACATATATCCATCAAAATATGTAAAAAAATATATGATATAAAATTTACTCCCAAAATCGCTACCAACCCGAAAGCTTTTGAAAATGTCACTCCTCCCTCCTACTTCCACTCCAACTTCCTTCTTCTACTCCCACTTCCTGCTTCCGCTCCTACTCCCAAGTAGCTTTGTTCCAGAACATACACATCACATTACTAATAGCTCTATGGTTAATGTCTAATGTGTGTGTTAATATTTTTTACCTGTTACTCAGCTAGTGATCCTCCCAATGATGGGGTAGTAGAGAAGACAACAGTTATGGCACCTTCACCCTTTCCTTACATTAGTGATGAATAAGTTGAATGACAGTGAAGGAGACAATGACATCGACTATTACTTGGTAGAGGGAACATGCCTGCCACAAGAGATCGTGAAATAAACTATTGTTTGGAAGAGGATGCATGCATGCTAAGGGGATGTCACAACTTCAGTTACTTCTAGTTTAGATGTTGTTTCAAATTTAGCAATTTCAATTTTGAATAGATTTTTTTCTATTATTAGATATTTTCTTTTGTTATTTTTTAGCATGCATGATCTATTCTTACTAAGAGGGTGCATATCCTTAGTCAAATAGAATACTTATACATGAGAAATTCCTATCTTAGGTAGAGGGCACAAATCTCAAGGAAGGGATGCATGCTTGCATGCTCCAATTCATCTTTTGATGGAGACACACTTACTTGACACTCTTACCATGAAACGATGGGCACTAGATGATTATATTAGAGTTGTGAGTGATAAAGTCCAACTAAATAGGATTTTGCATGTGTCCATATTCATTGCACTTTCTATCCTATTCCTATTATATAAGCGAGATGAAAGGTTCGCCATTGTATTGGTTATCGAGGTTTTGTTTTAAAATGTTGTAGTGTATCTTTTTCAGTATTCAATAGAAGATATATGTGATTGAGAGTTAAAATCGATGTATTTTCCATTCAAATTTTCCATAATATGTATTTGTAAATCAACCAACTTATATTTTCCTCTTTTTTAATGAAACTTTCAAGTTTCCAACTACCTAGTATGTAGGTTATTCTCTCTAGGTGCAGAATATGCTTACCATTGTTAATGAAAATAAAGGGATATGAATATAAAGGGGTAAAAAATGTTAATGAAAAATTAGATACCTACAATATCTAGTGAAAGTAGGGGATTTTTAAATTGGGAAGGTTTATTGGGTTCGTATTGGTAGGAGGTTAAATAAAGTGATTTTTAGAGGTATTTTCCAATATTTAGTCAAATTAAGGGTATTTTTTAGTATGCCGCGAACGCACATGCTATGTTATAGGTTCATTGAGTGAAGCACCTATGTGTCCCCACCAGCAGTGGTTGTAGGAAAAACAAGAAAACACAATCTTTCCCCTGTCGTTGCTAACAATAGTGATAATTCAACTGTTTTTGGCATGCCTTCTTCGAATTCAAATGTTAATACCCCTACCAAAGACGGTCGTACTGGACTTTATGGATTTAGTTTGTAATTACACAAGGATTTAACAGAGCAAGCACATTACAACGTTCCTACAGAGGAATGCAACACGGTTCTTGTCCCGACAACGTCATTTACCAACCTTGTAGCTCTCGACTATATATCAATAGACACCATGGGTAAGAAAATCCATAAAAACCCTGAGTTTCTCAATTTTGTAGATTTTCTAAACTCCAGTTCATGCTCACTCAACGATTTGATCGAAATTTTGAATCTCGCAGGGGTTATGCTTGAGGATCTAGAGTGGAAGTTGCAGCCACAACAGAAAGTAGCCTCTTTGCTCAAGAAAGGTCCAACAATAATAATTTCAACCAAAATTTAATCCATGTTTTGAGTGCACATTACTTATTTGTTCATTTGAAGATATTGTTAACAGAAGGTTAGAATAGAGCAAAGACTTTCTTAGAGGTTTTTATCAATTGCTTGAACGGTGCCTCCCCTGGTTTTCAACATGACATATTAAGATCTTCAAAACTTATTTAATTGGCATGCTAAGTAAGTGCTTCTTTTATGTGCATAAATCAATAGCATATTTGTCCCCACTTTCTTCTTCATGGTGGGTTTTGAGCCTTCAAGTAGATTAATATTAGTTGGTTTTATGTCATATCATAAGTAATCATGAGATATCCTAGGTTGCTTAGTTAATTTTTCCCAAACTGTCATTTATTTTAACTCATTAAGCAGTTTGAAAAGGTATCTCAAATGTCAAGTTTCAAGAAGTGCTAGGAACTGATGTTCTTTGTTAATCCAGGCCATCCAACAGGAAACTCTAAAGAAAAACACTTATGGAAGAGATTCATTGTCTTCGTGTTGATCTTCATTGAGCTCTAGATGATAGAGATCAACAACTTGCACAAGTGCGGAATTTGACATCCGAGGTTGCAAAATACAAGGAATGCATTGGCAAGTCTATCGCAAAGCTTGAACAACTTGTTACCAAAACAATGGCTTTACAAGTAAGCTTATGAGAGTCAACCAGTGACATTTATGATTGTAAAAGTTGGTCTTTTTAATCATCAATAACTGAAATATCTAAATAATAATGGTTTTATTTTGTAGGAAAAGTTTCCTTACCAGAATGAACATATAAGAAACTTTTGCATAAAGGTTGAAATTGCAAATCAAAAGCTAAAGGTAAGCCAACGTTCAAGACATTTACAAATGGGCGCATAATTTTATTATGATGAAATGGGTGCCTCCTAGTCACAATATACTTATGCATGTAGATAGCATAATCATCTATGTTACAATACAAAATCATAGATGGTGAACAAAAGAAAACAATTGAAGATTTGCAAAAATGCCTTCAAGAAGTTTAACTTAAAATTTTTGAAAATGAGCTTGTGAGAAGGAAGTTTCACAACACTATCTTGGTAATTTGCAAACATATATTTTTGACCTCATTTATAGTTATCTTTATGTTCCTTTTACGTCAAACTAATGTGGTTAACCTATACATTTCAGTAACTAAAAGAAAATATCATGGTATTTTGTAGAGTAAGGCTAAGATTACCAGTAGATGATTACATAAGTGTAGAGTCACCAATTCTGCAATATCCTACAACAACTGAGCTTGTTAACCGAAGCATTGACCTAACACAAGGTCCGAGTAAATTACACACTAAACCATACTTCTTTGTATTGCTTGATAAACCCATACATTCTAGAAAATACAAATAAACTCATTATATTTTTAATACCACTTATTTAATTAAAATATATATTCCATTACATGCTCATTTCCTACATGATCATTCGGTTTCTCTTAAAACATGTGTCTGCAATGATAAATGCTAGATAAAAGTTTATTATTTTTTATTATTTTTTATACTAGTATATGCCCCAGAAGTAACACCTCCCAGCAGTAAAATGAGTGGTTTCTAGAAAAACAAACTCTTTGGAAAACCTTACACCTAACCCTTTTGCTCTATATCTATTTTCATGAGCATGAAAATTTTATTATCAGACCATGTGACATCTACGATTTATTCTCAGTAGTATGGATAATTAAATGTCTGATTGGATTTAATTGTAAGGAGATACATCATTGCTGTCTTCACAATTAATTGAAAAATCTATTGTGTTGTTGTAAATATTTGAGTAAGTGCAAAATTATTGTTTGTGTTGTTGAGTTGTAGAACCAAATTAAATATAAGGTTTAATTTTCATTTGTTTCTAGAGTAAATTCACATGAAGGATTTTTGATATTGAAAGCTTGTAAGGGATTGTAAATGGTTGTTTTAGGGAATTGTTGGTATGTAAATTTGTGAAAATATGTACTATTATTTTAAAATTCAATATTTAGAATTAAATAGGGCATACGATTTAGAGTTCTTTTAGTTACAAATTTTTTGTGTTTGTCATTATTACATGTAATTAAATTTATTGAGTTATTTGAATTTATAAACAAATATTTTATTTTGAAAAAATTATATAACTGATTTTGAATTCTAAAATTTAGTCATTTTGATTTAGCCATTTAATTTATATAAATAAAATAGTTTTAAAATAATTAAATTATATTGAGTATTTTTAATATTTAAATTAAAAGAATTATTTATAATATATTCATTAATTTGAATTAACATAAATAAAATATATTTTAGATTGTATTAACTTATTACCATTATTGGTAAAAAAATATTTATAATTATAATTTTTAATAATTCTGGATTTGTAAACAATAATTTAAATATTTAACCATCTTCCACGTGACGGTAATTTCAATTTTTTTTTTTTTTTTTTTTCATTAAATCTGTCTCGATTTTATTACAATAACAACCGAAAAAATGACCTTTGCAAGCCTAGTGCACTCAACAACAGCATAAGCGTTTGGACTTGTATAACAATAACAAATTGTGCTATTTTTTTTTAATTATATTTAGAAATTAAATAAAATATTCTAAATTCGTAGATATATATAGATATTTTTTTTTTTGTCAGTTCTCATGTGTTTGGTAGGCATTATGACCATGCAGTGGGTTCCGTTCTTTGCACCTCTAGGGGCAGTTGTTAATCTTAACTTTTCTTCACACAACTTTGAACATAACCAAATTTTATTATTTTTAACCAGCTTCTTAATTCTTTTAATGCGATGTAATCTACTTTATTAAAAAAATTTATGGTATTTTAACATTAAAATTTGGTTTTGTTTTTAACTTTTCAACTTCCATGATATATTTTGTAGAAATCACAATGTACATTTGCAGGTGCTCATGAAATTTTAATCAAGATCACAATACACAAACCTACTCTATTGCTCTATGGAAAGTAATTTACAATCTAGAACAAAATTTTAGACATGCAATAAGAAATACACACATCCAATAAGTATTTTTCCCAGGGAAAGCAAACTGCTAAAACCCCCAATGCCTACTTGCATTAAATCAGAAGAATAGAGATGTATTACAATTACTTTTCTCAACTGAGCACAACCTGCAAGTGCATAACCTATCTCTTTGCTCAATGAAAGGCTCTAACCCAGACTTAGTCAAATTTTTCCTCTTCTTGAGATCCTATTTCCTTGCGTTGTTCCTTGAGGAATTGACCCCTTATCATTTAGGAAATTCCTCAAACTGATTGCACAATTCCTTTAGGCTAATCATTCGACTCCATGTAACACTTGTACACTCAAGACTAGTCTACAACTGATGTTATATTTCCTTGGAATCTCCATCAAGCTTGGGGAACTGGAATTCTCTACATGCACTAGATATTTTGGGTTGATTGATTAGTTAACTGAATGAACATTGAGTTTGACTGAAGTCCCACTTATTAACTAACCTTCCACTAGTTCCTCCAAAAGTTGGAACTAGTTTAATTGAAAACAACCTGATATAATTGACCTTCATTGCTACAAATTAATAATCACACATGCAAAACTGAACTCTAACTCCTACAACTCAAATTTACTTAGTAAACTGGGTGGCACAAGCCATGTCACACAAGTTAACATCAGCCAAGTTCACTGTTGATGTGGAAATTTGATTTTTCTCAATTTAATCAAGACAAAATCAGTTTAAGAAGTTTTTGCTGCATTTTTCAACACTCCCTCTCAGCAAGAAAGGAATTATCAACCACCCCTATCATGCACCTGTGGAACTCGAACTTCCCTCTTGACAAGGCCTTTGTCAAAATGTCAACATCTTGTTTCTCTATCATAATGTATTACAACAAAATTATCCACATTTGCACATAGTCCCATAAATGGTGATACCGAATATCTATATGCTTGTATTGATTGTGAAAAAAAAGATTCTCAGAGAGCTTGATGCAAATCTGATTATCAAAGTATATCACACAATTGGATCCATCATTTGACCAAACAATCCAACAAGTATCTTTCTCATCCATATTGCCTCACATGTTGCTTGAGTCGGCAACCATGTATTTTGCTTCTGCCAAGTTGAGCGCTACATATATTTCAGTCTGATGGACTCCACGCCCAATCTGCATTTGTGAAGCCACACAACTTCACTCCCTTTATCTGTTTGTACTGTAGTTCAAGATGGGTAGTTCCTCTAAGGTACCATAGAACATGCTTAGTTTCCCTCCAAAATAATTTGGTTGGTCTGACCATAGCTTGGCTCAGCTGGTTGACTGCATAGCACATATCTAGTAATATGTTCACAAGATACATTAATGAACCCACTAGTTGTTGATTAATGGTAGCATCCACTTCATCACCTGAAGTGGCATCCTCCTTCCTCTAGTTGGTCGCTAGAGGTGTCTCCATGGGTTTACAACTCCCCATGCAAAACCTTTGTAGTAACTCATTTGCATGCTTGCCTTGAAATACAAATAGTTGCCCATCGCTTTGCGATACTTCCAATTTGAGGAAGTAGTGCATGAGACCCATGTCCTTCATTTCAAATTCTCTTGCAAGGTCCTCCTTGCAAGATCTAATCAATTATTCATCACCATTTAAAATCAAGTCATCAACATATAAGACAGTAATCAACAAATTTATCTTCGACCAAAATATGATAGAGGTTTTCAACCACTTCACTTTTCGTGAAGCCCAATCCAGTGGGATAACTTTCGATCCTAGTGTACCATACACTGGGTTCTTGTTTGAGACTGTACAATGCTCGCTTGAGTCTGCACACATGAGACTCTCAATCAAAAGTCTTAAAGCGTTCTAGTTTCTTGATGTACACCTCCTCCTCAATCACTCCATTAAGGAATGTTGTTTTTACATCCATTTGATGGATCTTCCACCCCATCTGTGCAGTCAGAGAAATATTTGATCTAATTGATGAGTACTTTGCTACTGGAGCTAAGGTCTCCTCATAGTCAATTCATTCAACTTGAGAGTACCCCTTGGCCATAAATCTCGCCTTGTACTTCTCTATGCTTTCTTTTGTTGCTTGCTTTACTTTGAAGATCCATCGTGAACCCACAACTAATTTATCTACTATTATTGGGACCACTTCCCAAAAATTTTTCTTTACAAAGGATTTGTATTCCTCCACCATCGGATTAACCCATACAAGTTTCTCTACTACTTCCTTGAAATAGGATGGCTCAGTGTCTACAAGGTCAATCATTAGAGCCATATATGTAATGTACCGATCTAGTGACCTTCTCTACCTACATTGATTTAAAGAAGCACCCACATTATCCCTCACATCCTGCACAAGTCTCTTAGCTTCCCTAGTCATTTTCCTACCTTCTCTAGATGGTTATGTTTGAGTGGTTGTCTCCACTCTCTGCTCCTCAATTTTTGGCTTCTCCACAACTTCTTGAGGTTCCTCCTTTGGAGCTAAAAGCTCTTCTTCTAGTGGGATTTAAAGCTCCCTCCCATGAGAGCACCACATGTAGGAATTTACAGGGTAAATTCCTCAGACAGAACACCAAAAGGACACCGCTCACAAACAGATCACAGATCAATACACCAGTATTTTGACGTGGTTAAAACTCTCAAAGAGGGAAATAGTCCACAGCCTGAGCCAAAGAGGCCACTTCAGGCAATTTATTAATAAAAGAATGAAATTTTACATAAGCTTTTCTCATGAACGGTTAACCTACAAATGACCCTCCATGCTCTTTAAATAGAGATCATGGACCAATTGGGTGTTAAGCTACAGATCAAGTGTCAGTAATACCGAGGAGAGAATGAACCGTCGGATCACTACATATTGTGACCGTCGGATCGTAAGTTACAAAAGTACATAGTAAAGAAACACACTTTACCTAACTCTATACTAGACCAAGTTATACTTAACTATTTCCTATGTGTCAGAATATCTTAACAGAACCTGGTGGTCTTGTCGTCCTGCCCAGTGAAGACCTACCTTCATCATTCTGTGGGGTCCACGTAAAACCGCTTCTACAATATCATGCAAAATGGCCAAATTTGTGACATAGATAACATTCAACATCCCTTCCCTCTTGCATCAGGGTCTACTTCAATCCACTTTTTCAATCTTGAGAAAAAATGGCCAATATTATGGCACAAATAACACTCTACTTTTGATCTCAATAATTGAGTAAATTTTTTTTTTTCCTTGCTGTTATAGGTGTCTAGGTTTCTGTCCTATCTTCCAAAAAATATGCTCCAATTTTTTTTATAAAACCATTTGTCAATGCTCCTACTATTTCCACTGCAATCTCGAGGTCTATGTCCATAGTTAGAACATGTGTAACAATAACCATGAAATGTCTCTGCATACCTGGGTGTATGGGGTGAAGTTCTACTGAAGCTATCTCATTCCTGGAAATGTTTTTGTTGCTCTCCATACTTTTGAATGCTCTATCTTGAGTTGGTGTCATGAATGCATCATCCTGATTTGAAGCATTGGTCACTTTGTTGATTGATTCATATAGGACCTTGACTTTGGGCTTCTCTCCATTCTTGGGATAGGACTTCTTGAAAAGTGGTTTTTCTTCATTTTTGGGATAGGACTTCCTTACAAAAGACTTTTGCTCTTCTTATGGTTGTTCTTCATTAATCGGATGAGGCTTCTCTTCATGTGGTTGTTCATCATCATTCATATGAGGGTTATCTTCTTATGGTTGTTCTTCATATTCTATGACTTTTGGTTGCTATTCATCATTGGAATGTGAGGTTTCACCAATATATCCAAGACTTGTCTTGATGAATGGAGATCTCTGGCAATTGATAATATTTTCCAACACCCGTGAACTTCTGGTTTTTTGTTTCAGTTTGTTTACTTCAGCTCTCAAGGTGACGATTTCTTGCTCATGGTTTATGCAGTCTTCTTCCTTCTACTTTATCTGACCTTTTAAGGCATCCTCGTCCCTTTTGGCTTCTTCAAGTTCCCTCTTCAAAGAGGTGATCTGCTTTTCTTTATTCTGCTTGTTCCATTTGTTTGACTTTTCCTTTTCCTTTTCCTTGAGCTGGTTTTTCAGGGTTATTTCCCTGTCGTTTGCCTCTAGTACTTTTCCTTTGAGATCCTCAACTTCCTTCTTGGCTTCATCAAGTTACTTATCCTTTCAGGATGATTGCATCTCATTGATTTGAGCTCTAAGTCGAATATTGTCAACATAGGTAAAATTCTCACTATCATCAATCTTCTTCTTTTCATCCTTTAGTTTTTCATGTTTATTGTGAAGTATATCATACATGTATCTGGACCTCTCCCAGTCACGTGTTAGAATTCATACCTTCTCTTTGAGTGTTTGAACATCTTCAGAATCATTAGCCATGTTGTCAAAAATAATGTATGTTATGGATCTGCCTTCAAGTTGTTAAACTTCCACTGAAGGACTTGCTCTGATACCAATTGTTGGAAATAATGAGGGGGGTGAATCAATATTTCTTATTATTTTTGCAAATTCTTAAAAACAATTCAGAGCATCATTATAAAACCATAAAGCATGTCACATGAAGAGTAGTACACAAGGGATTTAGCTTTAACAAGCGTTGTATTATGAAGTGTACAATGTACATACAATACTTTCTAGGAGAGCTTGGAAGGAAGTGAAATACTCCCGAGAGTTTTCCATAAATATGGAAAGAAGAAAAATGCTCTGTGAAGATTTATCTCCCGTACAAGGGATAATGACCCAATTACAATCATTGCTCACTGCTACAGCCACTGTTGACTCTGCTATTCACTGCTTCCCACTGATGTTGCTGTTGTACACGTACTATTGCTGCCACTACTGCTCACTGATGTTGTTGCTGCCAATATACTGTTGCTACCTCTGCTTCAGCCCTGCCTCTCCTTCTCCTGCAACGGATCACTGCTCACTCTCTATCCAAGATGTTATATCTGTCAATGCTTTAAATGATATACACTATCCATTACTGCGCTCCGTTGTGTTTATTGTTGTTATTGCATATGCTGCCTCTGCTTCACTGCCTTTGTGATACTTGTCACAACTTGTAGAAGATCATTTCTGCAATTAGGGTCACTGTCAACCATCAACACTGAGTTACTTCTACTATTACTGCCCATACATCAACTCCATGTATCCAAGTGTCACTATGATGCCAAATAAATTCTCTATAGACAAAGGTTTACTGTAATGTTAATATCACTACATCGATATATCAATCATAGTCATAGCAAACACCACTGGTAAAGTGATCATTAGCATACAACCCAAACAAGGTTATAGTCTCAGTGTCTCAGATGCAAAGTTTTGGGTAGTAGAATCAACATTCATTGTCCTAATCAGGCTGTAGTGAATAGATCCAATCGTTGATATGTAGGATGCTGAACACTTTTGATAAATATGCTGCGAGATCTTCCTTTTCAAATATCCAATGGGACTGATGTAAATGCTAAGAATGTTCTTGGTTTAAATGTTTCAAAATTTCCAACACACAGGCCTGTAGAATAATGCTTAAAGTATCTCTTACTGGAGCCAAGATATTCCTTCAGTCAAGTATGATCTGATGTTGGTTACAAGCATGGGAAATGTCAAGTTTTATAGGAACTATATTGGAGGTCGAATGCTTCATAATCTATTAAGATGTGCATCAGAAATTGTCACCAAATTGTAAGGCGTTTCCTTCAGATATTTCCAAAATCCAAAAATGCTTCAGCCACTAATGTGCATCAAGGAAACCACAAATAAAGTTTAGGTGAGGCCACAACTATGAATGTCAATATTTTGCACGTGGGAAACTACAAGATTCTGCAATCAAACAAATTTCTTTGTGATATAAGGTAGCTTGAAATAGAAGCAGCTACAGGTAAATGAGAAACTATCTCAGGACCGAATGCTAATTAAATGGCGCCAGTGAAAATTATACTGCAATTAGGGATCTTTTCCTAGCCCAAATGAAGGTAAGACGTCACAGGAACAGGGTCGGATCTGAGGCCAAAAGGTCACCACAATAAAATCTAATTTTTATCCAAAACCCATAGAGTCGTGGAGCAATGATTCATTGTAACAACAGCTTTAGGAATCAAACAATCATATCCCCGGAGCAGAGTGAATTCCACCCACCTTATACCCATGATGGAAAGAATAAGCATCATGCCCAAATCAGAACTTTGATGACTCCTTAAGATATACTTTGACTACTCCTGGCCACAGGGATCTCTAAACATTAGATGTACATTTGATTCATGAGCAGAAAAATTTTAAGGTTCATTGCATCAAACTGTACTTAAATCACACTCATATGCCCAACACATGTACATTGGTAGCGTACTTGGCGATTTCTTAAATAATTTGCTTCTTATAATGACGAATTTGTCCTCTAAATAATATTGCGACCCTTTGGAAAATAATTTATCTTCATGCTTGAACTGGATGCTGCTCGTTCACAAATGGTGATGAATTCACTGCTTACGAATTCCACTTTCATTTTGTTTTCCTGATCTCATGGGATAGTCCAGGAACCTGGTCGATTTCACACAAACTATAGACACTCTTATCACAAAACAAGTCGCTTTGTCATGTGAGGGTCGTGAAGAACATCACCTGCAATAAGACAAAGAAACCCAGTGAAAATCCTTTCCAAAAAAAATAAAAAAAATAAAAACCCTTTCTTTGTTTCTGGCCGCAGGTATTCATGTATTCTTCTTCTGAAATTAAATACGTCCCCTTTCAACAATCTACGAAGAAAACCTAAGGGAAGTGAAACAATGAACCCAGAAACTTCCTGGTCGCAGAGTAAAACTTCACAACTTTTGCTCGCTGTATTTTTGAAGAGCCAAATAATGTGCTTGTTTAATGTTACGAAGATCCTTGGTTTATTTACACTTTACATGAGAGGAATGGATGTATCTAGAGAGTTGAATGGATGTCTATATATAATTTAGGGCCCATTTGAATTTTTGAAAATAAAATTAAAAATAAAAAATTAAAATTCGAAATTTGAACCCCTTCCTTTTTTTAAGAAAAAAAACATTGAATTTATGGAATTTGATAAAAAATTATGCCACACCATTTTTATGGGCCAACTCGTCAACCTTTTGGGGCTTTGGGACAAAATCTTGGGGCCTTAATTTCAACTAGACATATCTTACAAACTATGAGGGCCTACAAAATGCTCCACATACCACAGGAATCAACAAGCTGAGAAGAATATAATGGTGAAGATCTCTCAAGTAGGCTCACTGATATTTTGTGCGAAAAACATCAACAAAGATGGGTTATCATCACCATCCAAGGAACTCAAACCCTATTGCTAGGGTTTCATCCAACTGTATCATCCCTTGCATGCCTGGTCATTCTATGACATCAATGACCTACTTAATCATCTTACAACTTCTCCCGCTTTGACATCAATGACAACTTGTTCAAAAATGGTTTGATGGGGTTCTCTTATTTTGGTTGAGATGGATTGTTGGATTGTTTTGAAACTGAGTGGGGTGGTCCCAAGAGGAGACACAAGGCCTAGGATTCCCTGGATCGGTGAAGGTGGGATTACGGTAAAGCTTGATTGTGTATGACCTCATTGGGATGAGGAATCCTCGACTGGTGAAAGGTGGGATATACGATAAATCCAAGAGGGTGAAGCCTCGTTAGGTCTAGGAATCCTCGACTAGTGAATGGAAGGATATACAGTAAATCCTAGAGGTGGATACAAAAAAATTCCTCACAGTCTAGGTGGAGAGAGCTGAAGGCATCCATGCTTGTTTAGGGCCTAGTGATGGGGAGGGAACTAGGGAACTTCGTTAAAGTCTAGTTGTATTAATGATGATTTAAATCCTAGGAATCCCTTGGTGGATATATGGTAAACCTTGAAGAAGCCCTGGTTGGTTTTGTTGTGAGTCCCACATTCATGCTGTGAATATGGCATTGGGGTGATTAGTTGAAAGAAAGATTTGGTTCAACCCAATCTATGGTTGGGTGGTTCATGGAAGTCCCTGACTTTGTTGGATTTTTCATATGTAATAAGAGCTCTTTTCCTCTTGTTTTCTATGTGTAAGTTTACTTGTTATTTTGTGGCTTTAATGGTTGTTCTATCCCTATTGTTTTGTTGGTTTTTTAATGTTTATAAGCATGTTTCATGACAATGATGATGTATCGCTCTCATCATGTTTTGATTGGTAAATGAATGAATGATGAATGTATGACCTAATAGATGATAATGAAACTATTGTGAGAAGTCATCAATCCTTCTTGATGAATATCAGATAAGTATGAGATCTTTCTACTCAGATCTATTGTTATGACATGTAGATTACATTCTCATGACGTGTTTGACGAAATTCTTGTCATGGCTAGTAGGGGCCAGGTCAAGTCTTTGTTTAAATTTTTCATTGGTGGCCATTTTTATCATGTTATTTATCATTTCTGGAAGTCTCATGGAGTTTTGGGAAAAGTCTGGAGTCCTATCCCTATAAAAGTAGCTTAGAATTTGGGTTACTAGCACAAAACTACTTGAAAAATATTGCAGTCGCTAAGATGCATTGTTATGGGAGCTACTGGGGGTTCCATCTACATTGATGGCTTGTCAAGGGAGTGGCTGGGGTGCTAGGTCAGTGAAATGACAAGTTGTCTTAGGGGTCAGGCACTTGGGAGTATTGGTTGTCTCATGAAGGCTTTCTAGCCCCTGAGGAAGGTCAGATTGGTCTTGTTTCTTCGGTTCCACTTCCTTAACTATACATGGGGAGTTAAATCACATCATAGTAGGCTCTCATCATATGTTTACCCCAGTGGACTAGTTAGCCTGGGTAAAAGTGGGAGGAGGGTGTTACAAAGTGGCATCAGAGTGATTTTTTTTCTCTTTGGGGGATGTCTAGTTTTTGTTCTCTTTGGGTGTTATCTACACAGAGTGGTATCAGAGAACGGTTCACCCCTTGGAATGGATGGGTGGAATATGTTGGCCATATATACATGTATGTTTCATATGTGTTCCTTATGTTTGTGGACTATGTTCTTCTTGTGTATGCATGGTGGTGGTCATGGTTGTAGTTGTGTATGCATGTGGAAGTTGATAGTGTTATTGTTGGAATGTGGTTGTCATGAGTGCATGTGAGATTGCATTCTCTATGCATATAAATGTCTATATGTTGTTATGCATGCATTATCATGGCTATGGTTGTCATGCATGATGACATGGTATGTAGTGGTTATGGTCATGCATGGTAATTGGATTATGGTTAAGATGACATGTATATATTATTATGATTATTATTATACATGTATTGTCCTAATCTGGTTGATATTGCAGATGAGATATCCTCCCTAGAGATATATTGAGGTATGATGGTTATTTTTATGTTTTGGTTTATATGACATGGTATGCTTGCAAGAAGAAGGTCAAATCAGACTAGCAAGATGGTAGACTACAGCTCACGAGATTCTCCCTATGGATCAGATGAGCAACATGGTGTTGCGAAATATTCTGACATAGTAGACACATTTGAGAAGTTTGAAAGTAGAAATAAGAAGTTCCAAAGAAGATAATGACATAGTCATTCAGGAACAGGAGAAACAAGCTGAGGTTAATGCAATTATTCTTTAGAGTTTGTCAGATTTGCAAAGATAGGGACTACTTAGGATCAACCATGGACAAGAGGATATGACTAACGGTGCATATGGAAGCAGATATCATGGTCGACATAGGTAAGATAGAGATGACATGATCAAAGATGAAAATATTTTGGATACTACGGATAGGAGAGGTGATGGACACATGTTCTATTATAGTTCTGGTTCTAACAAGCATTATGATCATCACTGTTATCATCCTTATAGGAGGAATGACAGGGGATATTTTCTGGATGAGTTCAAGAAAGCAAAGCCAGCTATCTTTGATGGGTATTTGAAGAAGTTGTAGGATTCAGGGGCATGACTACCTGGGATGAAGAATTTCTTTGAGCTGCATGATTACATAGAGAATATGAAGGCTAGAATAGCAATCTTTGGGCTAAAAGGGAAAGAAGATATTTGTTGGGAAGATGTGAAGCAGTTCAGAGACATCTGGACAAAAGAGTTGAATTGTCATGAATTCAAGAGACTATTCAAGAATAAATCCTTATCAGAGAGGTACTACGACAGTAAGGTAAGGAGTTTTATGAGCTTGAGATGGGATCAATGATAGATGATGAGTGTAGAACAAAGTTCTTGGAGTTATTGAGGTATGTATCATATCTTAATGGTGAAAAAGCCAAATTTCAGAGATTTGTCAATAGATTTCCATTAGAATTTAGATATCAGATTGAGTATGATGAGCCTTGTTTGCTTGAGGAAGTCATCGGGAAATTGAAGCACTTTAATGAGCAATCGAAGCGTAAGACAAAATCTCAATAAAGTTCGAAAGGGAAATACAAAGATAAAGGTAAACGGAAGCCAACAAGAACAAGACCTTAGAATGCAAAAGAAAACGAAAATGGTGCACCTTACAAGAAGTTTAATGTAGTTGGACAGGGACAAGGATTTGGAGGACAACAACATAAAGGTGATGGTAAGGGGCATTTGTAGTGTTGGACATGTGGTAAGGAGAATCTCAAGAGAGATCATTCACCAAATTAGGGTGGTATGCTTCATATTTACAGTGCACAGGAAGTGCAATCAGTTGGGGATGTTGGGCAGAGCATTCCACAGATCTATGCAGCACTGGATAACAAGTAGGAAGATCACTAGGCATCTATTATCGAGATGGATGGTAAGATGGTGTCTATTATTTCTATTTTGATTGACCCTAGATCTAATTATATTTATGTTCGTCGTAACCTGGTGGATAAGTGTGGTTTGAATAAAGAAGTGAACGAAGAATATTAGTTAGTACAATTGGCTATAGGTACAAAGTAAAGAGTTCATAATTGGGTAAGAGATTGTGCATTCGATTTGAATGGTATGCTACATCAACACATTTGAATGTACTATAGTTGGGATAATATAGTAGGATTTTGGGTATGGATTGGTTGTACCTTCACAAGACTAAAGTGAACTTTTATGACAAAACCATTGAGTGTTTAGATGACAATGGAGAACAAAGAATCTTGCAAGGTAAGAAGAAAGCAACATCAATCAGAATGGTCACAGCTATGTTGGAAAAACATAGTCGTAGGAAAGGTGTGTGTTATTTGTAGTGCATATTTCTAGTGATAAAGGTAAGGATGTTGAGGATGTGTAGTATTGAATAGGTACCCAGTTTTAAAACAGCTTCATGATGTCATTCCTTCAGAGATTTAAGAGTTTCCGCCTCACAGGGAAGTGGAATTTTTTATTGAGTTTGTGCCAGGGGAAATACCAACATCAAATTCACCTTACATGATGAGTACAATAGAGTTAGCATAGTTGAAGTTGCAGTTGAAGGAAATGTTTGATAAGGGATACATTAGGCTAAGTGTATCACCTTGGGGTGCACCGATATTGTTTGTAAACAGCAAGGATGGTACAATTATGTTATGCCTTGATTACAAGAAGTTGAACAAGGTAACAACCAAGGAAAGGTATTTGTTGTCGAGGATTGATGACTTGTTTGATTAGCTTAAGGGAGCTGCATTGTTCTCAAATATTGATTTGAGATATGGATATCATCAGGTACACATTAAAGAAGAGGATATTTACAAGATTTCTTTTCAGATTAGTTAGGGACATTACGAGTTTTTTGTGGTTCCATTTGGTTTAACTAATTCTCCAGTTACCTTTATGTGCTTGATGAATAGTGTGTTGCATCCTTACCTGGACAAGTTTGTTATTATATTCATTAATGGCATCTTGATTAATTCTAAAAGTGAGGAGGAGCATGCCAAGCACTTAACAACAACATTGAGATTTCTAAGAGAGAATAAGTTGTATGCCAAGCTTAGAAAATGTAGTTTATTTTAGACAAAGGTATATTACTTGGGGCATGTGTTCTCCAAGGAAGGCATAACAGTGGATCTAGAAAATATAAGGGCTATCATGGAATGTGAAGTTCCTAGAAATGTGGATGAGGTAAGATAATTTATGGGGCTAGCAGGTTACTATCAGAGTTCCATTAGGAAATTTTTGTGGGCATATCCTATTACATCATTGCAGAGGAAAGGTGAGAAATTTGAATGGACAAAGGAATGTTCAGACAATTTTGAGAAATTGAAGCAATTGTTGACAAATGCTCTAGTTTTAAAGATTGCAGATTTGAACAAAGAGTTTGTGGTATACACATATGATTGCAAGAGAGGACTTGGCAGAATCTTGGTGCATGAAGGATACGTAGTGTGTTATGAATCAAGGAAATTGAATGAGCATGAGCATAATTATCTGACGCATGATCTTGAGTTGGCAACGATATTCCATGCATTGAAGTTGTGGAGACACTATATTCTTGGTAGGAGGTTTTTATTAATGAGTGATCACAATGGACTGAGGTATCTATTTGACCAACCAAATATGAATGCTAGGTGTAACAACATCCTCCCACATCTACCCAAACAATCATCCAACTGGGGTAAACATGCGACGAGAGGTCACTATGATATGATTTGACATCCTAAGTCATGTTAAGGAAGTGGAACTGACATAAACACACCATACATGCATTCAACATCATCATTAGGACCCCCAGGAACCAATCCAACCAGCCCCTGGGTACCACTAAACTTTTGGACCACTTAACCTTTGGACATTCTCATGCTATGGGCATGCTAGAGTTCAGGGACCTCTGGACTCTCTCATGCTATAGGCATGCCAGAGTTCAGGGACCTCTAGAAATTCTCACAGTGATCTGGATTTAAACAGGAACACAACAAATTACAGATATGACCATAAATATTGAGATGCAACAAAAATAATACTTCATTCATTGATGTAAAATACTGAAATATGCTTACAAACAGAAATGAAAATAAACTAGCTTGGGTAATGGTAGCTTATCTCTGAGAAGAGATGTGGCGGCTACATGCCTCTGAACTGTCTTACAATGAGGCTTGAAGGCCTTTTTATTGTTGAGAAACAATGGAAACCCTAAACATCCAAAAACCTAACCCTAGGAGATGAAGCGCCAAACTATGGGCCCCATTTTGGGTAAATTGGTACATCAACTTACCGGGTCGTAACTTTGGCATATGATCTTCGTTTGACACACACAATACCTCATTATAAAGATCTATCTGAGGAGTACAACTTTTGGGTGAGCAACAATGGTCCATGGACCCATGATGGTTCTAGTTTTTGCAAAAAATGTCGTTTAGGGCCTCAAAAAGGCTCTAGAAGTTGAGGACCCGAAAAACGGCCAAAAATCGTAAATTGTGCTACAAATAAGGAAACTGAAAAACTAAAAGAAACAATGGTCGAGGTCCAAGTGGAATAGGCAGGTGGCCACCAATATCCACCTGGATCACACAAGCCTTCAAGCCAGCATCTAGGGACTATTTTTCACAGTGTTGTGTCAGCGTCCCCGGGATTTGAGCCACTTTTTTAAGCCCAGAGCCCAGGTCGCTGCCCAGAATTGAATGTCATCTTCAGAATAGTAAAATAAAAAGGAAATGATAGCATAAATGCAATCACTTGAATGATACCTTTAGTAGACCCCTACTAGCCATGACAAGAATTTCATCAAACATATTATGAATATGTAATCTACAGGTGTAAATAACAGATCTGAGCATAGGGGTTTCATACTTAGCTAAGAATCACTAAGAAACATTGATGCCTCAACACATCAGCTTCCATTTCATCCATTAGGTCATAGATACATTGTTCATTAATTTACAAGTAAAAACATGATGAGATCCATACATAGCCATTGTCATAAAACAGATATATAACCAACACAATAGCAACATAAATACCAATGAAATCACAACCATATAAACCACATATAACCAATGTAAAACTAATAGAATTACAAGGAGAAATAACCTCATATTTATGATGCAAAATCCAAACCCAAGATGGGACTTCAACGTTCCACCCGACATTAGAATGGATAAGCTAAATCTGTCTTCATCTATTCACCCTTATGCCATATTCTAAGCATGAACATGGGATCTCATAGAAAACATCAATAAAAAACCATCCAAGGCTTCCAAAGGTTATCCACCTCAACCCGTCAAATAGTGATTCCACCTCACGATCAGACATCACAAAACCATCATCAGATTGGTCTCTATCCAAGCATTCTAGGGCTTCCAGAGTGTTTGTCCAACCAAGGATTCCAGGAATAGTAACTCAAACCATAACTTTTACTGGGCTTCCAGAGCATTTATCCAACCAGGGCTTCTAGGACTAGTAACTCAACCCACGAAGGGCTTCCACAAAACTTACAACCAATAATTCTAAGACTAGTAACTCAACCCAAGCTGTTACCAGGCTTCCAGAGCATTTTTCCAACTAGGGTTTCCAGGACTAATAACTCAACTCAAGCTAAGGAAACATGAGAACCAACCAAAACAAAACAAGGAAAACAAATCCACAATAACCATGGCTATCCTATAAATGGAAATACTGGACAATCCACTATCAATCCCAATCATCCTCCATGCCAATGACAGATCACAACCAATAAACCGCATGCATATGCCATGCATGCCAAAAATAGTGAGGAAAGCATACATTCAAATCAAAACATGCAAGAAAAATCTGTTGTAGCTGCTGATCCCGATGTCCTTTTATGCTTTACTTCTCTTCCTTTTCCTTCTTACTCCAAAAATCTATGTATGTCACACCCTCTAAGGGTGCTCCAAGAAAACTCTAAGTATATAAGAGTATGAGAGAGAGAGAGAATAATGAGAGAGCTCCAAAATTGAACGGAAAAAAGGTTACCAACTGATCCTCATAAGCCTTTTTATTACTGAGGCCTCTATTTTCTTCATTTTCCATCATTTTCCTCCTCACATGCAACGTGTGGCCTTTCATCTCCTTTTTCTCCTAATTTCCATTATTTTCATAAATAAATGTGCCAAAAATGTTATTTGCCTTTCCAAAGCCTTAGGCATTTCCTTTGCCAATTTCCTTAGCCATTAATAATGAAATGAACACCCACACTAGGATGTCTTGCCCAACATTCAACTTGGAATAAGTGTCCCATCAATTGCGATTATTATTTTTTCTTTTATTAACTTTTATTACATGGAATTTTCACTAGGGATGTTATATATAACCCCCCCTTGGGGGAAATCCGTCCTTGGTGTTCAACAACACCTATAACTATGAATATGCTATAAGAAAAATATATTTATGATGGAGCTTTATAACTTAACTCGATGTAATATTTACAATGATCAACCTGCAGTGAAGCAAACCAACATGAAAACATAACAAAGATAGCATAATAATGACATGAAACCCATACCGCTTATTGGAGCTTTGTAACTTATCTCATGGCATTATTTTCATCCATATACATGTGTACATATACCAAAAATCAACAAAACATATACCAAAACATATACCAAGACATATACCAAAACACCATACCAAAACTGCTTTGCCTCAACTGGAAAACAAGGAAGGATATGTAGCCTGCATCTGATCCGCCATCTCCCATGTAGCTTCATCATGCCCAAAGTGCTTCCATTTCACCTTAACTTGCTTGATTGATTAGTTTCGAAGCATGAACACCTTTTTATGTAATATACATTGAGGCTCCGACTAGAATTCTCCATCGGGTTCCACCTGCAATACAGATCAGTCAATCACATGATCAACATTTCTAACTTACTTCTTAAGAAATGACACATGGAAAATATCATGGAATCTCACTATTGGAGGTAGTGCAATTCGATAAGCTACCGTCCCAATCCTCTCAATAATACTGAAGGGTCCACAAACCCATGGTGCTAGCTTGTCACATGATCCAATCCGTAAGGAGCTTGTCTTCGGTTTGATGCACAAGTACACACGTTCCACAACCTGGAACTCCTTGAACAACCTGTTCCTCCCTGCATAGATCTTCTGTCTATCCTATGCTACCTTTATATTCTTCTTGATCACCTGCATTTCCTATTCCATGTCTGCTAACATGTTTGGTCCAATCATTACCCTACTAATTGGATCACTCCAACTGACAGGAGTATTGCAACTCTTCCCATACATTGCCTCAAACAGATTCATCCTCAAATATTCTTGATACCATTGTTGTAAGTGAACTCTACCAGTGGAGGTACTCTTCCCACTTTCATTGTTGATGCATCACATGCATCCTCAACATGTCCTCCAATATCTGGTTGACCCTCTCTTTCTGTCCATTTGTGTGTGGATGATAAGTTGTGCTAAAGGAAAAATTTTTGACAAAACTTGCAAATAACTCCTTCCAAAACTTGGAAGTCAAATTTTCGTTCCTGTCTCACACAATATTCTTTGGAAATCCATGCAATCTAACCACATCCATGACGAACACCTATGCTACATTGCTAGCTGAGAATGTAGACTTCTCTGGAATGAAGTGTGCAACCTTTGTCAACTTGTCCACAAAAACCATGATGGAATCATGCTGTCTCACTGTCCTCGACAATCCTGTGATGAAGTCCATGGAAATGGATTCTTATTTCCACTTTGTAATCACAATCTTCTATAGAAATCCACCTAGATGTTTACACTCTACTTTCACATGCTAACAATCAAAACACCTAGCCACAAACTCTACTACATCCTTCTTTAGGTTCAGCCAACAATAAAATCTCTTCATTATTGTTAGTGTCTTCTGATAACCGAGGTGACCTAAATATGGTTTCACATGAAACTCCCTCAATACCACCTTCTTGATCTCACTACTATCTAGCACATATATCCTATCTCTGAAACTAACCAATCCATATGTCATAAGGAAATAGTCCATATCATGTGCACCTGCACCTATACTTGTACCTATACCATTACCTGTACCTATACATGTCCCTGTACATGTACTACCACTTGTGCCTGTACCAGTACTCTGCTGCAACCTGTGCATAATATCCATATATCTAACATCCCGTTGACCTGCTTGAAAGATCCTATGATGTAAGTATGTCCCATAGGATCTCATAGCCACTAAATGATTTACCTATATCCACCTTCTAAGAGCATTTGCCAGTCTGTTCTATTTACCTTTGATATACCTAATCTCAAAATTGAACTCACTAATCGTAGCCAACCACTGAGCCTGCCTACGATTCAAATTCGGTTGGTCAAATAGATACCACAAAACACTATGATCACTCATCAATACAAACCTTCTTCCCAGAAGATAGTGCCTCCACATATTCAATGCATGTATGATCATTATCAACTCAAGATCATGTGTGGGATAGTTATGCTCATGCTCATTAAATTTTTGTGACTCATAGCATACCATCTTTGCATCATGCATAAGGACTCCACCAAGTCCTTTATTTCAAGCTTCTGTGCATACTACAAACTCTTTGTTTGGATCTGCAATCTTTAACACTAGCGAATGTGTCAACAGCTACTTAAGCCACTGAAAACTAGCCTCATACTCCTCTGTCCATTTGAACTTCTTACATTTCCTCTACAATAATGTGATAAGATAAGAAATATGTGAGAAGTTCCTAATGAACCTCTTATAATATCCCACCAACCCCATAAAATATCTCAGCTCATCCACATTCTTAGGATCTACCCACTCAATGACGACCCTTATCTTTTATGGATCTACTGCAATGCCTTCCTTGGAGACAAAATGTCCCAAGTAATGTACCTCAGTCTGAAATAAACTACACTTGTTTATCTTAGCATACAATTGATGCTCTCTCAACAACCTGAATACTACTGCTAAGTTCTCATCATGTTCTTCCTAATTTTTAGAATATACCAATATGTCAACAATGAACACAATAATAAACTTATCCAAGTATGGACACAACACACTATCTATCAAGCACATAAATGTAGCTGGAGTATTAGTCAAACCAAATGGAACTACAACAAACTCATAATGCCCATACCTAGTCTGGAAGGTTGTCTTGTAAATTTCCTCTACTTTGATGTGTCCCTGATGATATCTGGATCTCAGTTCAATCTTCAAGAACATTGTTTCTCCCTTCAACTGATTGAACAAGTCATCAATCCTTGGTAACAAAGACCTATTCTTGATGGTAACTTTGTTCAATTTCCTGAAGTCAATGCATAATCTGAGAGTACCATATTTCTTCTTCACAAATAATACTAGTGCACACCATAGTGATACACTTGGCCTAATGTATCCCTTTTACAACATTTCCTTAGATGGTAGCTTCAAATCTACCAACTCAGGTGTTCTCATCCTACAAGGTGTTTTTGATGTCAGAGCTGCCCCTAGCACCAATTCAAGAGAAAATTCTACCTCCTTGTGAGGTGGCAACTCTGAAATATCCTTAGAAAATATGTTCTTGAACTATTGTAAAACTGGTTGCCTGCTCAAAACATATGCATCCTCAACTTCCCTACCCTTATCACAAGAAATGTCCATTGCAAATAATATACACCCTTTCTTATGCCTGTGCTTTGCTTGCATAGCTGTTACCATCCTAACTGATGTGTTTTTCTTCTTACCCTGTAAGACTCTTAGTTCTCCATTTTCATCCAAGAACCCAATGGCCTTGTCATAGCAATCCACCTTGGTTCTATGAAGGTACAACCAATCCATGACCAACAACATATCATATGATCCCAATGGTAATACATTCAAATGTGTTGTGGTAGGCATACCATTCAAATAAAATTCACAAGCTCTTACCCAATGATGAACTTGCTTCTTTGTACCTGTAGCCAACTGCACTAACCAAAATTCTACATGAAATTCCTTACTCAAAACACACTTATCCACCAATTCAGGACCAATATAGCTATAATTAGATCAAGGTTCAATCAAAATAGAAATAACTTGATCACAAATCTTACTGTCCATCTCAATCATAGATGCTTGATGGTATTCTTGTTTGTTATCCAATGCTGTATAAATATGAGGAAAACTCTAACCAACATCCCCAATAGTGTGTGTGTCCTGTGCACTATATACCTAAGGCCTACCACCCTAATTTCGTGAAAAATCTCTCCTACGATGATCTTTGCTAGAATTCCAAAACTCTATAGGATTCCAACCTGCATCCGTGTTCGTCTCCTTAGATTGATGTCCTTGTCCTCTGTCATATGTATTGAACCTCTTAGGTGGTGCAACATTCTCCTTATTACCTGAATCGCTTGGTCTTACTCGCTTCTTGTCCCATTTTCCTCTGTTCTTTGCATTGCCTTTCCAGTCTGGCTTAGTCTCAGATCTGCACTTTGGTTGTTCATAACAATGCTTTAGCTTTCAGATGGCCTCCTCCAATGACCTAGGCTCATCGAAATGAATCCTTTCTTTGAGTGCCATTGGTAACCCACTAGTGAATCTCTGAATCTTGGCATTCTCCCCCTTGAGGTAAGGCACATACCTCAGTAGCTCCAAGTACCTGCTAGTGTGCTCATCATCTGTCATAGATCTTAACTTTAGTTCATAGAATTCCTTTACCCTGTCATCAAGGTATCTCTCTGATAGGTACTTCCTTTTGAATAGCCACTCAAACTCATTCCAAGTCAAGCCCTCCTGCTGTATACCTCTGACATTCTTCACATATTCCCACCAAATGTCTACTTTACCTTTAGACTGAATAGTCATGCAATTTGAAGAACTTCTTCATACCAAGAAATCATGCCTCTACATCCTGTGATTTATTCATCTCTCCATCAAATGTTGGTGGGTTTTCTTTCTTAAAATCATCTGGAAAGTATCCCCTATCACTCCTCCTGTACGGATGATAACGATATTGATCATCTTACTCGCCAGAAGCAGATTTAGAATGGTACCTATGTTTATCTCTTCTCCTATCTAGAGTGTACAAAAATCTTCCATCTTTGACTGTGTCATCGCTATCTAATCTATGACCACCATGCAACCTACTACCATATGCCCCATCAGTTTTTTCCTCTTGCTCATAGCTGATCCGAAGTGGTTGCTATCACTGAAAATATGACAAACTTTGAAGTATCACTACATTTACCTCTGCTAGTTTCTCCTGTACCCGTATGATTATGTCATTATCTGCCTTACAACTCCTTATTTATTCCTTTAAGCTTCTCAGTGTGTCTACCAAATCGGAAGAATTCCCAACACCATACTGCTCATCTGATTCATAGGGAGAGTTTTTGTATTCTACCATCTTGCTAGCCATTTGATATTTCTTCCTGCAAGGTATATCATGTTAGCTAAACCAAATCACAATAAACCAACGTACCTTAGTAAAGCTCGGGGAGGATACCTTGTCTGCAAGAATAAGAAATCAGCATGATACATGTATAACATTATAATGACAACATTTAGAAACATAACACATAAGTATATAACCATGCAACCATCATTCTAGCTAGGGTCCTGTCATTAATGAATGACCTTATCAACAATGCATATCATGACCTCATTTATGACAGAAACCATCACATCAATGTACACTTTACCACCTGCAAAAATTAACAAGCATAAGCAATGCACAACCCACGACACACATGAATAAACACATGTGATAAATCATAAATGAACAATACTTATAACCAAACCTACAAGAATGATACATGTAACCAAGCACACAAGAATGTGATAAAACATACGAGAATGTAACCAAGCATACAAAATATAATATCATGTAACCAGTATTACACTCATTACGATGCACTCAATAATAACACATCAACCTGCACATGACGACATCACTACAACCATGATCAACATCATGCAAATGCAACAACCACATGGAATGCAAGCATAAGAGATACACATGAAATCGACAAGCACGCATGACTAACACACAACCCATATAGTATGAGGGGTGAACCATGCTCTAATGCCACTCTCTAACACCCTCCTCCCACATCTACCCAAGAAAATGTCTAATCAGGATAAATATGTGATGAGAGGCCACTATGATAAGATTTGACCTCCTAAGTCACGTTAAGGAAGTAGAACCGACAGAAACACACCATACAGACATTCAACATCAGCATTAAGACCCTCAGGAACCAATCCAAACTTTCATCCAGCCAGCCCCTGGGTCCCACTAAGGTTTTGGACCACTTGACGTATGGACACTCTCATGCTATGGGAATACTAGCGTCTAGGTACCTATGGATGCTCTCATAGGGCATGCAAGCCAGTGTCTAGGGACTATTTTGCATAGTTTTGTCCCAACATCCTCGGGATTTGAGCCACTTTTTTAGGCCTAGAGCCCAAGTCACTACTCAAAATTGAATGAGATCTTCAGAATAGTAAAATAACAAGGAAATGATAGTATAAATACAATCACTTGAATGAGACCTTGACTGTACCCCTACTAGCCATGACAGGAATTTCATCAAACATATCATGAATATGTAATCTATAAGTATAAATAACATATCTGAGCATAGGGGTTTCATACTTAGCTGAAAATCACTAAGAAAAATTAATGCCTCAACACATCAACTAGCATTTCATCCATTAGGTCATAGTTACATTGTTCATTCATTTACAAGTAAAAACATGATGAGATCCATATTTAGCTACTGTCACAAAACATATAGATAACCAGTAGAATAGCAACAGAAATACCAATGAAATCAAAACCATATAAACCACATATAACCAATATAATACTCATATAATTACAAGGATAAATAAACTCATATTGATGATGCAAAATCCAAACCCAGGATGGGGCTTCTAGGTTTCACCCGACCGTAGAATGGCTGAGCCAAATATCTCTTCAGCCATTCACACTCATGTCATATTCCAAGCATGAATGTGGGATCTCATAGAACACATCAATCAAAAACCATCCAGGGATTCTAGAGGCCATCCATGTCAACCCATCAAACAATGATTCCACCTCACGGTCGGACATCACAAAACCATCTTCAGATTGGCCTCTATCTAAGACTTCCAGGGCTTCTAGAGCGTTTGTCCAACCAAGGCTTCTAGGGCTAGCAACTCAACCCACAAGTTTTACCGAGCTTCCAAAGAATTTTCCAACTAGGGCTTCCAGGACTAGTAACTCAACCCACTAAGGGCTTCCAGTGCATTTTCCTAACCAAGGCTTCCAGGACTAGTAACTCAACCCAAGATGTTACAAGGCTTCTAGGGCGTTTGTCCAACCAGGGCATCAAGGATTAATAACTCAACCCAAGCTAAGGAAACATGAGAACGAACAAAAACAAAACAAGGAAAACAAATCCACAATCACCATGGCTATCCAGGAAATGGAAATGCTAGGAAATCCAATATCAATCCTTGCCATCCTCCATGCCAATGACAAATAAAAGCCAACAAACCACATGCATATGCCATGCATGCCCAAATTAGTGAGGAAACCATACATGTAACTTGGTGCCTACAAGCAAAATTTGTTGTAGCTACTGATCCTCATGTCCTCTTGCTCTTTCCTACTCTTCCTTTTTCTTCTTGCTCCAAAAATACAAGTATGCCACATCCTCCAAGAGTGCTCCAAGAAAACTCTAAGTATCCAAGAGTATGAGAGAGAGAGAATAATGAGAGAGCTCCAAGAAAACTCTAAGTGTGCAAGAGTATGGGAGAGAGAGAATAATGGGAGAGCTCCAAAAATGAACCGACAAAAGGTTACCAACTGATCCTCAAAATCCTTTTTATTAATGAGGCCTCTATTTTATTCATTTTTCATTATTTTCCTTCATTTTCCTCCTCACATGCAACCTGTGACCTTTCACCTCTTTTTTCTCCTAATTTCCATTATTTTCATAAATGAATGTGACAAAAATGCCATTTTCCTTTCTAAAGCCTTAGACATTTCCTTTGCCAATTTCCTTAGCCATTAATAACCAAATGAACATCCACACTAGGATGTATTGCCCAACATTCAGCTTGGAATGAGGGTCTCATCAACTGTGGTTATTATTTTTTCTTTTATTAACTTTTATGACATGGAATTTTCACTAGGATTGTTACAGAACACAAACTAGATGGTTGGCCATGATTAGCGAGTTCAACTTCGAGATCAAGTATATTAATGGAAAGGAAAATAGGGTCATAGATGCTCTTAGAAAAATAATACATGTGAATGTGTTGTAGAAGCTACAACCACCCTCCAAAATTTTGGCTTGCATGCAAATTTTGGAGCCTAACTTGGATTCTGTGATCGATCGTTCCTTGGTCACTTGTTGGTAAGGTGATGATCTCAAGGCTCCTCCTTGATCTTAAGATTTGTTTACGTTCTCATCTTTATGCAGTATGTGTCATCTTTGGGCATATGGATTTTTGTTTTTCATGCGAAGGGGATGTTGTTTTTATTCAAGGGAAAGCATGCTCACATGAGTTGTTATCATCACATAGACATGTTCACACTCACGTCATGCACTCATCTCATGAAGGTTGTTGCATCAAGTAGAGTATGTTTTATGCATTCTGGATGGTCTACGTTGTATCACTAAGTGTTCATGTGTGATCATAGTCGAGTCCTATCATTGTTACATCTATGTCACTGATCTCACACTTAGCCATTTCTCGAGCAACCTAGCCTCATCCAGCTTCCCAGAACTGTGCATTTTGCTTCTGCAACCATTAAGCTTCCTCCCTTTCTTGCTGGAAATCCATAGTGCACAGATACCCTAGCCCCCTTTGGTATCCAAAACTATTGAGAATGCAACAAGATGATGGAGCTTAGTGGAAAGAAGTTGCCTTCACTAAGTGGGCCCGCAGGCTATTTTTGGTGTAAAGTCTATTTTTAGACTATGTCTATTTTTAGACATATGGATCATGGTCTATGAGTTGCAGGATGCTATTTATGGATGATTAGTCATGTTGGTAAAAATAGATGGACCTCTATTTTTAGACATATGGGCAGAGTCTATTTTTAGACTGCAGGCTAAAAATAGAAAAGTCAAATATTATTATCTCACAATAATATTTGGACTATAAACTTAATCTTATTCTCTTGGAGCACTTCAGTTCGAGCTACGGGTGTGGCACATGCAATTGCATGAAGGAAATACGTGGTTCTTATGGGTTAGTTGAATATTTGCATGCATGACTTCAGTTAGAACTCAAGTGAGTTGAGTT
>APFE031579783.1:139285-167097 GCA_000404065.3 Pinus taeda | reverse complement strand
CTATTTTTAGACTGCCAGGCTAAAAATAGAACAGTCAAATATTATTAGCTCTTAATAATATTTAGACTATAAACATTATCCTATCCTCATGGAGCACTTCAATTCGAGCTGCGGATGTGGCACATGCAACTTCCAGAAGGAAATACATGTTTCTTATGGTTTAACTTGAGCTATTGCATGGAGGACTTCAGTTAGGACTTCAGTGATTGAGTTCTGTGGAGTTGATTGAGGAGTTGATGGAGTTGTGTTCAGTTTGACTTAGTTGAACTAGTTGTATTTAGTCTAACTGATCAATAGAATAAGTGATGAGTGGTGTGAATTAATTATTAATTAATTCACTAATTATTAACTCATAAAGCAACTGAAGAATACATCATTTAACTCAGTGCATGGACAGTTCAGTGCAGACAAGTGTTAGAGATGAGTGAAAGGGCAAGACAACTGTCAGTTGTGACTATAGTTGTGCATGTGATTTGCACAATCAGTGGATTGAGTATTGCAAATGAGGATTGCATGGTATAACAAAAGGGAATACGAATTTGGATCACACATTTTGGTGTCATTCTCAGTATTCTCATGCATGATTGCGCAGTGGAGGCAGGCAAGCAGTGGAGGAGATTTGAACCAGCGATTGATTCAGATCTGAGCTAGTTTGTGTGTAACAGGTGGAGATAGTATTGAGTACTTGTGAGGAGTATTGTACTATGTATTGTTACGTTTTCTCAATCAATATAATATACAGATAGTTTGGGGTTTTTAGCGAGATGCTTTCCCCAGTGATATACTGTGTTGATATGTGTGATTGATGCTTCTATGTTCACATGTGAATGTTTCTTAATACTGTTAAATTGATGATCAACGTAGAGGAGGTTATGTATTATGCATGTGTTCTACAAGTAATGTATAATCAGGATAATCTTTGTGAATAAGTGTCATATTATTCAGAAATTTCTACAAAAACTGTGCAGTGATTTTCTCCAATGTCCTTCCCCCAGCCAGAATCCACTTTCATAAAAACTACGCAGTATTGTCCCTCAGCTGCTCAGTCTACCTTGCAACTTGAAACTGCGTAGATGTGTCCTCCTGGTACCCATGCCATAGTAGTGCCTTGCATCCAGAAAATACGCAGTATTGCCTCTCAACTGCCTAGGATGCACTGCACTCAGAAACTGGGTAGAGGTGTCCTCCTAAGACCCCATCCTGCAGCAGTGTCCTATGCCTCAAAACTGCACAGTGTGATCCAAGTTATCATGTCTATCTTGCATGCTAAAACTGCAAAGATGGGTCTCCCAGGGGCTCATTCCGGTAGCAGTCACCACCTCCTGAAACTCCATTGATCTATCCTTTAGTGACTACAGGAAAAGGTGATAAGATAAGATCACTCCCAAGGAGTTAAGGAGAAGGACCAAGAGACTAAGTGATGGCAACATATTAGGACCGCATGCAAACTCTGTCAGATGCATGATCATCTTGAAGGTAAGTATGATAAGTAAGGAAAACCTTCCGAAGTACATCTCTTAGTTGAGTTTGTAGGACTGTTTTTGATTGTCATATCATCTTGTCTTTAGTAACATGCATATGTGCAAACACAAAAGTCATTTCATGCGTTTCCTTTACATGTCTTGGTTCCTTTTCACTTGTTTGATGAACTGTCGTCTTCAGCATGTTGATTGCTATGTCATGCTTGCGACCTTGTTCTGGTGATATCGAAGATTTTTCCTTGTGTGAATGAGTCGTTTGACTATGTAAACACCTGTCACACTAAAAAACAATGTTGTAAGCATTGTCGCGCAATTTTCTTCACGGTCGTCTGAAGGTCTATCCCAAGTGTCGCACTTGTCACTTTCACCATTAGACAGTCCCGTAGAGGGTCATGTTGAGCATATATTGTCTTATTAGTTTGAGGTGTCTTGTTATCAAGTCATGTTGAGTGTGTGTTTGCAAGGTCATGTATACATGAGTTCACTCTCTCACACACTTAGCGGTTTTCCGAAGATCTATCAATCAAACCTCCACCAATCTGCAGTACACAGTATTAGCCCTTAGTGACCAGGAATTGTTGCCCATAACTATGTAGAGCTTGAGGCTACCCTATGGGTAGTCTACACTGTGTAAATTTTGGAATCAACCCAGCTGACTGTCAGCCAGAACAACTTAGAATTTTCCCAAGAAGCCATCTCAGTCTACGCTCCCCACAAGCATATCCATCAAACCTCACACTACTCAACTAGAGAATTTGACTTCAGCAGTGAGCCAAGGCTACACCCATCTCCAAAACTATGCAGAATTTGTCCAATCTGCTTGCCTGGACTTCCTGAAGAAACTACACAGACGTGAAGGACAGGCACCCGCTGCCTGTCACTTCACTATCCTGGGAAATTACGCAGTTTTTCCAAGCAGTCCCCCTGCTAAAGTTTTCTCCACTCCTCTTGAAAACTACGTAGTTTTCATTGACAGTCCACCTACTGCCTGACATTCCACTCAACCCAGAAACTGCATAGTCATTTCATACTTGATTGCCTCACAGAACTACGCAGTTCTGACTAGCAGGCTCCTGCAGCCTGATCCTGACCTCCTCTGGAAAACTGTGCAGTTTTCACTGCCAATGCCTCCTGCTGGCCAAGTTGCTTTCCCAGAAAAACTTCCCAATTCTACCTCCCAGTTGAGCCATATCCCGTAAATGTCACTGTTGTCCCAGACTGCTCAACCCAGCCTCTTAGTGACCTTTGTGCAGTTTTTCCCGACAGTGTCTCGGAGCCTCGCATCTCGGCATGACATGTGCTCTGTGTTGTTTTAGAGCCTTGTCCTTTCTCCCAATCACCTACACCCAGAATAGAAAGACAATGCATCATGGTAGACTAGGGGATTTTTGGATTTGATGTCGTCTCGTCATGAGTGAATGCATAAATAGGTACATGGATGAGACATGGTGTGATGATGAATGGGATGAACAAGGAGTGCATGCTAGGAGACTTGCTCGCGGTTGGATGAACTCACGAAGTATACCAAGTATCAAGCAAAGGAGACACATGCACATGCATGAACCATCAAGTGAAAACCAAGACCATTGAAGGCTCTGCGCACTTTTCCATGTGGAGGTGAAGCTATGGTACACCATGAGCACTCAGCAACACAACAACTCGACATGAACAACACAACCATCATGTGCATACTAGCAGTGTCATGTCGAGTTGTGTCATGAGTCACCTCGGCCACATCACTACTTTGGGTCATACTTATGTAATCAATGTAATGTAACGTGGAAGTCCAAGAGATCGATCGTGGAAGTCCAAGAGATCGATAGTTGAAGTTAAAGAGTCATGTAAGTCAAATAGTCATGAGGGAAGTCGAAGAGTTAGTGAGCACCAGTATTGTAGCAATAATGCTGCAACTCCTAGGGCTCCCTACTTTACTTTTATCAACCCGGTAGTTCGTAAAAAACTTGGAAGTGACGGTGCTGTATGCACAAGTACTAGCTCTTACTGCAGGCTGCCACTTGATCAGCTAGTGCAAGTTCGCTAGGAGCTTAAGCCAACTTCTATGAGTTCTCAGAAGAAGCTTTTAACTGTGATGGAAGAAAGCTAACTCTACAGGGGCTATTCTACTTACAGAGAGAGAAAAAAAACTGAAATGGAATGCAAACCCTAGCAAACCCTAGTTTACCCACTAACCCTACTTTTGCAAGAAAAGAGATGGAAACCAATGAAGTGAGTGCCATTAACTACTGAAAAGGTAAATTGCATTTCTTCATGCTACTTCTGAAAAGAAATGGGAAGAAATCATATTTTTGTACTTTTGAGGATTTTTATGTAGAATTATTATGCTTGTGATTTAACTGGTTATGGCTGTGCAGAAGTTTGGTGGAAAAGGAAGATGGAGTTAGCTTTTGCAGAAGGTGAGGAAGGTGTGGAGGGGTCCTAAGAAGCCCCTAGCACCCTTCTGAATACTTCCATTACAATCAGACTTCGAGAAATCACTCAGGAAATTCTACAGGAGGCTGCAAGGGATCTACAGGAGGTTCTATAGGAGGATCTACGGAAGGAGGCCGAAAGATGTTTTTGGAGTTTTGAAGGTGGAAAAATGATGGAAAAATGGAAATGAAGGTTGGATGAAGGTGTTGAGGTGTCTAGAACTTGTCAAGGAAGATCAGAGATGAATGAGATGGTTGGATTTGTTCAAATGGCAAGAAAATAGCTTTATGGAAAAAAACCGCAGAAATTAGGGCAGATTAGCGAAATGCTGTGAATGAGTTGGGAAATATATGAGAAGTGAATTGGTGCTGGCTATTTTATGGAGGGATGGTGAGCTGAGATGTCCTGCAAGAGATCTGCACATTTACTTATCAAAACTGACCAAAGAAAGAACTAAAAGCAGAATTTGGTCTAGCCTGACCTAATCTTTGACCTAAAAACAGAAAAATGCTAAACAATACCTCATGAACAGAAAAGCATGCAAGAGAACTTTAGAAAAAGAACAGGAAAATATCTACACAAGTGAATCTGAACCAATATCAACTTTTCCAAATCAAGTTATCACACTAGCAGTTGCATGGAAGAGCAAAAACTGTGTTTTTGGTGGTAGCAGTAGTGCCTTGACCTCAGATCATAGTCCTAGGGAGGGAGAAAGGAGATCAGGGCCTTATGTTGCCTTTTTGAATCTTATTTTGTCAATGCAGCAACCTACTTGCACAACTGATACAAAAATAACTATGCTAATCATTAAAACCAACCTAATGTAACAAAGCAAAATGAATCTATGCAACAGAAATTAACTCATGAATGCAAGCAAGAGAACATATAAATACATAAAGGAGGTGCTGGGTGGCTTGGGTTGGGCCCTAACCCAAGAGCTTCAGCCCTCTGAAAGAGATTAGTGCTAGCTTAAAAACTGTTTCATCTTCATTTATAAAAAAATAGCAGTTACATCACATAAACTGTCTTCAAAAAGAACTCGAAAATGAGCTGAGCACAATGTTGCACAAGAGTGTGAAAATATACTAACAACTAGCTAACCTACTAAGGCTCAAAGCCTTCTTATTTATACAAATGGGGACTTCCAACAGTCCTAAAATCAAGGAACTTGGCTTCCTAGAACTGAAGATAAACAACAGTCCTACTTGACTTGCTCGGCTACCCCTTGGAATCATCAATGTGGGCCTTTGTGCTATGATTTGCTGATGGAGGATTCAAGGAAAGGGGTCATTAATGAAGGAGACACCCTTCCTACAAGTCCTCTTCCTTGTTTTCCTCGAGTTTTGGCTGCCATTTGCTCGTAATTTCCTTGTCTTTGTCCAAAATTGTCCAAAAATCTGCAATAAACACTCATTAGGCTACATGGCAAAGTGACTAACCCAATTCACTCTATTAACATAAATATATTCAAAAACATGCAAGAAACTAGTGAGAATGGTGGATTAAATTGAAATTAGAGGCAAAATGAGCCCATATAGTTACCCATTTCTGGGGCTCATCATCACCCCCCTATTGAATGGGTTGCTCATCTTCTGAGAAACTAATCTAACTCTTCATGTTTAATGGCTCTGATAGATTCTCTAACATCCCAATCCTCTGATGTGATGTCTTCCTCTCTATCATGGAAACCTGCTTTCCTATCCACTTCCTCCCATTGTTTCTGTTCTTCCTCCTCCTTAACTCCTTCCAACAGTCCTAGCAGCAGTGGAGGACTAAATTAAGATCAATCGAATTGGCTTTCAAGTTTTGCATTGAGTGCTTATACAGGGGCACTCTCCTCACGGCCTCCCTCATTCTGTTTGGGGAGTGATACTCCTTGATCTTTAGGCTATGTGGCAATGTATTCCACCTTCTCATGCAGGCATGAAGGTAGTCATCGCCAAACAATCTCTCCATATCCTCGAAATGAGAAATAGCCTGTGCTTGGTTGTCAACATAGTCAAGGAGAACTTGAGGATTAGATGCAAGGTGTTGGTGGGCATAGATGAGAGCCAAGAGTTTTGCTGGTTCTGCTCTAATCATCAGGGGCTCACTTAGCTCTTTTGCCATTATTTTATGAATTTCCACTGCTCTCTTTTCTTGATGGCTCATCCACAAAGCCATAGCCATTAGCTGTAAGTCTCCCAATGTAGCATTTGGATCCTATAAATTCATATCAGTAAGTGCCATGTTGTGTAGGTAAAACTTTGCTAGCTTTGCTTTATCCTCAGCTGAGCTATGATCACATAAGTGCATAAATTGACCATAATCTTGAAATGGTATTATGCCCCTCTGGGCCAGTGTCTTAATTTGGAATTGGAGCCACTGATCTTTGAGATACAATGCATATGATATGGCTGGCTATCTGCACTGCAATGCCTCCATTGCCCAGCTGACCATACAGGCTAGTTGGGCTTCCTTTTCCTGTAGCTGCCTTTTCAAAATCAGCACTTCAGTTTCTGCCTGGGATTCTTTTTCTTGTTGCTGTTTCATCAGTGTCTCACTATCAGTCTGTGGTGCTTCTTCCTGTTGCTATCTCTCTGCTGCCTCACTATCTGCCTGGGGTCCCTCTTTTTTTTGTTGTGCTTTCAAAATTGACAACTCATTTCCTCCTTGAGGTTCCCTTTCTTGTAGATGCTTTTTCAACAATTCATTTTCTTCCTGCAGTTGAGCTCTTCTGATGCTCTCGGTATGCTTTACCATGATCAATTCTCTGCTCATCTCTCTCAAATTGTTTTCCATGTGCCATATGTCTTCGACCCCTTTGGATTTTGCAATCTGCATCTAGGTGTGGGTCCTGACTCTCTCCTTTTCCAGTTTGAAGAAAAGAGGCACTCCAAATTTTTGTGGGATGATCTTCCCACCTTCTAGAAGGTTGTAGTAGGAGCCTAAGTTAGGATGAGGTCCAGGCTCTTGTACCTCTGTAGCCTTACCTTCCTCTTGGGACTGTTCTTCTGCCTTATTTTCCAATTTTTCAGTTTCTTTGAGCTTGGCCAATGTCTCCTGTAGAGAGGTTTGTGCCTCCTGTAGGACTGCTTTAGAGTCCATTAATTTGATCCTTTCGTTCCAAGTGGAGGTCTTAGGACTCCCTCTCTCGTAGGTGATGGAGATTTTGGAGGGAGATTCCTCCTTTGTTACAGTAGGTGCATCCTCAATGATAATGGGTTCTTTCGAAGGTCGCTGGGGCTTGCCCACCTTGATTCTGGTGCTCTTCTGAGCTTTGAAATACATAGATGTCTGTCTTTTTCTTTTTCCCTTTTGCTTAGTTGGAGTGCTAAGTACAACAAGAACAACTGCTGCTTCCCTTGCTAGTGTCTCAGGGGACACTTCTTCTTGCTGCTTTTCTTCTTCATCCTCTGCAGTTTTGTCTATGTCTACTATTTCTGTTTTTGTTTCTGCTATCTCTGGTAGTGTTTTCTCCTTTTCTTGCTGAATTTCTACCTTTCTTGTGGCAATCTTTTTCTGAGCTGTCTTGGTCTTCTTCTTCTCAACTTTTGTCCTCTTCCTCTTCTCTTCTTTTGATGCTCTTTTCTTCTCTGCCTTAGGTTCAACTGTGGTTATGTCACGTTTCTCCTCTTCTCTTTGTTTTTCTTCTTTTCCTTCTTCTAGTTGAATATTCTGTGCTTCCTCATGGATTTCCTTCTCAAGTCCCTCTTTCTGCTCCTCCTCTTCACTGCCAGATGGACTAAGGTCATCTGTGAGAGTTTTTATGTCATCTTCTCTAGACATGTTCCTGAAAATTTCCCAAGCTATAGGGATGGTGTATGTGTGGATGGCATCCTCTACCAATAATTTGATGAGCCCATGGTGGGCCAGTTGGTCTGGAACCCCTGCATTCAACTTGGTGCCACACTCTATCAAAGATTGGAGGAGAAAATATGGCAGACTGAGTTTTTTAGATGTAGGTAGGTCCATGCCATATATGAGTTCATGCAATAATCTAAAATGATAACCATAAACTATATTGTATCTGCCTTCACAATAGATATATTTCATGATCTGGTAGCTAACCTCACGCCATGGATGAGGTATAATTGTCCTTCTGACCCCATTCTTATCATCTACAGGATGTTCATAAGATTGGAAAAATGTCTTTTTAGCAACCTCTCCTAATGGTTTTTCTTCTTTGCTCCGAGGGAGCCCAAGTGGAAGACCTGTGATTCTACTGATGAATTCTAGTGTAAGCTCTATGGTTAGACCCTTGAAACTAACTATTGCATGGGTTTTTGAATGGGGTCTTAAAGACATTAAAAGTTCCTCTGTCACTTCCTCATCATACCCATGAATTCTCTCAAAGAAAGGCATCCAATTTGCCTAGGTATAGAGGGCTACCACTTTTGGGTGTTCATGCAATTTGGTGGAGTTGAGAGGCTCCTTCCTCATAAAACCCCATGTCATGATGTTTAGTGACTGATGGAAATTCTCAAGTGAGGCGGAAGGCAACAACTTTTCAAAACCGAAAACAGAGGAACAACTGAGATTTTTCTTTAGAATCAGAGAGAGTTGTTTGTGTTTCTTCTTTTTAATCAAAAAACAAATTGTGAATTTCCTACCCTTCAAACGTTGTTCTCAACCTTCCTTTACTTCTCAAGCTGTTGGAGGAAATCAATATTTTGACAAAATAGAGAGCATATAAAACAATGTTTTTTTTCTTTCTCACAAAATAAACAGACTTCCAAATGCAAATTCAAACTTTTTCATAGGCTTGATTTTCTATGGTTGCACCCCTTCTTTACATAGCAGCATACCATGGAGGAGAAAGAGACATAATTTTAGTGCAGAGAGTAAAAATGGAGAGACTGTATATATCTTTCAAAACACAGGAAAACTTCTTGTTCTCACTTTTCCTCTCTTTTTAACTTAGTACTTCGCTTCAAATCCCACCACCTTTCATAGATATATAACATGTAGAGTGGGTTTTCTGAGCCTACCTTTTTTGAGCTCGAATGTGGAAAAAATTTCGAATTTTCCCTCTGCAAAGCTGCTCTCTGGCCTTCCTGTAGAAAGGCTCTTGTAGACTATGTTTCCACTCTTGTAGAATGCGATAGTGCTCCTATAGAGCTCGATAAGCGAAAGGGTTTTGAAAACTGGCAGAGAGAAAATGTTTCAATGTTCTGAAGGTGGTAGGTGATTTGTTGCAGCCGAGAACTGGTTGATGCCAATGAAAACAAAAGGTGGTGGAGGCTTCTATTGCAGTGTACTTAAGCTTATGGCGTGTTCTGCGGTGACGAGGTGAGGTGGTAGGAAGGGTACGTTATCCCCATCCAGACCGTTGCTCCCTTTCCATTGCCATTATGGTATTTCATGTTGCCTTCCTGCAATCACTTCCATCATTCCGGTTATACACCGCCACCACTACCTGTTTTGAGTTTTCCTTCCCGAGTTGACGGACCACATGTGCTGATTGCACCTTCTGAACTACTGTTTGAATTGAATGAGGCTTGTTTGAACTGAACGAGGGTGGCCAGTTAGCTATCCACTGATTTCATTTAATCACGACCATCTCAATGGTTCATGCAGTTCCTAAATAATATTCATGCAACAGAGGAACATGTTTAGCCACTTACCTATTAGTCGCTACCATGCTCTGCATGCTCAGACTTTGGCACTTTGTTTTTTTTTATTGCTGCTGCTATTGGTTCTTGTGGCCTCTGAACTGGTGGGATGGCTACCTTATGCTGGTGATCTTCGATCAGGAACGGCTTCTTGCATGCTGTATATATCTTGGCTGCATTGACCCTACCTCTGGAGCTTGTTTTTTTAAGGGGATTAGCTGTTACAGGAATCCTGTAGGATTTCCTGTAGCTGCTTCTCCCTCTAAAATTTCTGGCTGATGCTTGAGCAGGGACTAAAGAGATAGTTGAGGAAGGTTTTGAAGGAAAGGAATAATATCTGGAATGCAGGTAAGAAACAAGTGAAGAATGCTGCTGTTTTATTCATCATTTAAAAAAAAAACACAAAAGAAACAAAATTTTTGTGTTTTTTGTGCAGGGAAGAAAGAACCGAGTGGAAATGCAGGTTTTCAGGGATGGAATGGAGAATTAGGAGGATGAATGGTGGTAGGGAGGTCCACAGGCCTTCTGGACAAATTTCTAGCCCTCAGATTCTTTTTTGAACTTGATTTTGAGCTCTTTGTGGTTTCTACAAGAGCCTCCTATAGAATGCAGAGTTTCCTGTAGGATGCAAAATTTCCAAAACAAGTGAGACCAAGGCCTGGGAAAAGACAATGGCGATGGGGAATTGAGCTATCAAGGGTGTATGTAGCTTGGCCATGTCTTTTTTCTTCTGTGACCCTCCTGCAATCTACAATGCATTCAAAGGAAGTTAGTTTTTTTTAGTTTTTTTTAGTTTTTTGGTTGTGTTTTATGAGACAACTGAGGCACCTCTAGGAGGTTTTCACCCTCACTTCCTGCCCTGGGTGCCTCCAAGAGGTTTTCACCCAGGGATGCTTTTTTTTTTTTGTTCAAGGTGTGGGTGGAGTGGAGGTAGAGACCTGCTCCACTGCCAACACTGTTTTACTCAGATTCTCAATGAATTCCTACGTAGAGAGGGGCTTCCTGTAGAGCTTCAAACCTATGCCCATTGACAAGCATGGGGATGGAATCTTCATCGATGGTCTGGATCAAAACTGAACCATTGTCATTGCATTTTTCTACTGTGTATGGTCCCAACCATCTTGTCCTCAGTTTTCCCTTGAAATCCTTATATCTTGAATCATACAATAGTGCCCAGTGTCCTTCCTGGAATTGTTTTCTTTGAGGTGTCTATCATGCCATATTTTCCTTTGAAGTTGGACTACCTCTGAGTGGAGAAGGGCCTGCAATCTCTATTCATCCAATCCATTTAGCTGAAGTAACCTTTCCTTTTGTGCATGGCTGAGATCTAGGTCCAGCTGAGCTGCCATCCTTAATGTGTTATATTCAAATTCTATTGACATAAAAGCCTTCTTCCCATAGACCAGCTCATAGGGTGTGAAACCTGTGGTGGTTTTCCAAGTGGTGTTATAGGCCCAAGTGGCCTCAACCATTCGATCTGCCCAATATTTTCTACTGCTACTCACTACCTTGGTCAGAATTCCTTCCAGGGCTCTGTTAGTGACTTCCACCTGTCCATTTTCTTGCAGATGATAAGGGGTGGAAGTTCTGTGCTTAATTTTGTGATGTGTGAGCAAGTCTTCAATCAGATTGGAGGTGAAATGACTCCCTTGATCTGTGACTAATTCTCTTGGATAGCAAAACTTGTAGAAGACATTTCCCTCAAAAACTCAGCTACTTTTTCTTCTGTTGTTGCCTTGATCGCCTTTTTTCTGTCGATTTTGTCATATAATCAGTACACACAATGATGTAAGATTTCTGTATTGAAGGAGGGTTGATAGGACCCACAAAGTCCATGCCCCACTTCTCAAATGGCTCGAAAGTCACTTGAGGTTGTAGGGGCATCTCATCCCTTGGAGTAGGTTTCCCCATCCTTTGACATCGGTCACATTGGCTGATATATCTTCTGACATCTTGATGAAGCGTGGGCCAATAGTAACCTGCTTGTAGAATTTTGAAGGCAATCCTCTTTGCTGCGAAATGGCCCCCACAGGGCCCATCATGACAGGTTAGTAGAATTTCAAAAACTTCCTCCTCCCTGACACATCACCTCAAAATCTGATCTGGGCCAAGTCTAAAAAGATTGCCCCCAATCCAAGTGAATGGGGCACTTTTCCTCACGATATTGCTCTTCTCTTTTGAGGACAGGTGTGGCGGAAACTGTGCTAAAACCAAGTAATTTGCGATATCAACAAACCATGGAGAGAGTATTGAAATAGAAAATAGGTGTTCATCTGGCATTTGATCATCCACCATTCCTTCTTCACCTGCAAGCAGATCTAATATAGATAGAAAAACAGCAACAACATTTTCCTTACTTGGCTTATCAACAATGGTTAAATCAAATTGTTGCAATAACAATAGCCATCTAATAATATGAGCATTTACATCTGGTTTATTCATTAAATACCTAATTGCAACATGATCAGTGTGTACAAATTTTTGATAGCCGGTGATGTAGTGTCTGAACTTATTTAGGGAATGGACTACAGCTAGGAGCTCCTTTTCGGTTACAGTGTAGTTTAATTCTACCTTGGACAAATTTTTACTGACAAAATATATGGCATAAGGCAACTTCTCATCAACTTTCCCTAAGGCTACCCTATCGCTTTGTTCGAGGCATCTGTATGAATGTGGAAAGGTAGGGCCCAGTTTGGACCTCTCAAAATTGGTGCAGTTACCAGTTTACCTTTCAAGGTGTCCAGAGCCTCTTGACAATTGTCAGTCCATATAAACTCAACATCTTTTCCCAAAAGACCAAACAATGGAGAGGTTAGCTTACTAAAATCCTTAATGAATCTTCTATAATACCATGCTAAGCCTAGGAAACTCCGAACATCTCTTACCTTTTGAAGAGGTGGGACCCTTTGGATGATGGCAATCTTGTTGGGATCCACCTGTAATCCTTGCTGAGAAATTGTATGACCTAGCATGGTCCCTTCAGTCATTAGGAATTCGCATTTTTCAGGACTAAGGGATAGGTTCATTTCAATGCAATTGGCTAAAACTTTTCCGAGGTTATTCAAAGCTTCCTAGAAGTTAGAACCATAAGGGGTAAAGTCATCCATATATATTTCCACTGAATCATGAACCAGTTCAACAAATATGCTCAGTACTGCTCTCTAGAAAGTGGAGAGAGCACTGAAAAACCCAAAAGGAAGGACTCGGTATGCAAACATACCCCAAGGACAAGTGAAAGTGGTCTTATCTTGGTCTTCCGCACTGATTTGGATTTGGTTGTACCCGCTAAACCCATCTAGGAAGGAGAAGAACGTCTTCCCTGCTAGGCCATCCAACACTTGATCTATGAAAGGCAAAGGGAAATGTCCCTTTTTGGTGGCCTTTTTTAGTTCCCGATAATCTACATAGATTCTCCACTTCCTGTTTTTCTTTGGCACTAGCACCAAAGGGGACACCCATTCGCTGTCAGAGATGGGGTAGATGAATCCTGCATCCAACAACTTTTGCAGTTCTTCCTTGAGAATGTCCTTAAGGGTTGGATTCATCCTCCTTTGAGGCTACCTGACTAGTTTACAATATTCTTTAATGTAAATGTGATGAGTACAGACTAAAGGGTGGACTCCCTTCATCTCCTTATAGCTCCAAGCAAAAGCATCCAAATGGTTTTTCAATAAGCTACACAGTTCTTTCTCCCGAGAGGTGGATAGGGATGAGTTGATCTTCAAGGTTCTTTCTAAGCCGAATTCCATATTCTTAACTCAGAGAGAGGTCGGATCAACCACACAGAGATCAACTAACAGATTGGCTTGGGATTCTTTCACTAGCTCTTCTAATGGCAACACACTTGGGGGTGGATTATAAATCAAGTTTTCAATAAGATCATCCTTGGTTTGTGGGCCCCCCATGGTAGCCTCTACTATACACAATGGTACAGAATAGACTTCATCCTCATCTTCCTCCTTCAACCAAATAGGTAAATCATGTTCTAACAGAGGTTGGGCAAGAGGATATAGGACTAGCTGTTTGGACATATGCCCATTCTTGATTGTCATGTTCCCAGCTCGACAACTGATGTAGGCATCTGCAGTAGCCAACCAAGGTCTTCCCAGTATCAGAGGATACCCAGTGAGCTTTGCCTTTGGCTAGAGAACTAGGAAATTAGCAGGGTACTCCCAACAATCAATAGAGACCATTACATCTTCCATAATCACCTCAGGGGTCACGGTGGAGTGGTTTGCTAACTGCAGTACTATTGTGGTCTTTCTCAAGGAACCCTGAAGGTTGAGCTTGAGCATAGTGTCCTTGGTCATCACATTAATGGCAGCCCCTAGATCAATTAGGGTATGGGGGATTATAGTTCCATTGATGTGGACATGAACTATTGGACTCCCAGGATCTAGATATTTCGGACAGATTACCTGCCCCAACATCAGGTCGGACAGTTGTCCTATGACATTGATAGTTGGAGCATCTCTCATGCGCTTGCCTGGGTGCCTGAAGCACTTCTCCTTGATCAACTTGTTACATATAAGCACATCTTTTATGGCTTGGAGAAGTGGTATCTTTACGCATAATTGTTTCAGTTCTCCCAGAAGTTCAGTTTCTTCTAGGGTCGATTGTGTGGTTCCAGTTAGTCTCTCAGGAAAGGGTGGAATGGCTTTTGGTTCACTTTCCTATTTTTCTTCCTCTTCCTCCTTAGGAGGAGGTTGGATATCTGGGAGAACCTTCCCAGATCGTAGGTTAATTTCCTAAATCTCCATAGCATAAGTGGGGCATGATGTTTCTCTAGTATATACCTGTTGGGCCTGTCTGTTATTGGGGTTCGGGTTTGGTTGAGCAGGTATTTGGGGTTGCCTTGGTGGAGCAGGAGGCAATGGTTGTGGTTGATCAAGTGGTGGAGGAAAAAGAGTGGGAGGAGAATTGTACTGGGGCCTCCACCCCTGATGAGGTGCATTCCACTGAGGCTATGGCTGAACATAAGAGTGAAACGAATGAGCAACTAGAGGAGCATGGTATTGAGATGGATACGACCAAGGAGGGGGTGTGGACCAGGAAGGATGAGCAGGGGTACCAAAAGAAGGCGTGGAAGTGGCTTGATTGGGGTTGTAATAGGTCTGGGATGTCCCTTGCACCCCATGCTAGTAAGGTCTGGGTCCATGTGGCCTTCTTTGGTTCATGAAATAGAGTGGTTCAGTGGCTCCTTCGGCTCCCTGATATGTAGCTTTAATTCTGGGCAAGGAAGGGCACTGATTCGTAGGATGGTATTCTTCATAGACTAAACACACTTCTATAGAGTGCAATGGACATTCATTCCTAGGATGCTTTCTAGTGCACCTGGGACAAAAGATGGCCAAAGCCTTCTCAACTTCCTCTTGTTTCCTCTTAATATGCAAGGTATCCATTTGCATGGCAAGAGTCTGCCTCATCTTGCTCTTGAAATCTTCCAGCCGATTCTAACTTCGAGAAATCACTCACAGGATATTCTACAGGAGGCTGCAGGGGATCTACAGGAGGTTCTGCAGGAGGATCTACAGGAGGAGGCCGAAAGCTGTTTTTGGAGTTTTGAAGGTGGAGAAATGACGGAAAAAGGGAAATGAAGGTTGGATGAAGGTGTTGAGGTGTCTAGAACTTGTCAAGGAATATTAGGGATGAATGAGATGGTTGGATTTGTTCAAATGGCAAGAAAATAGCTTTATGGAAAAAACGCAGAAATTAGGGCAAATTGGCGAAATGCTGTGAATGAGTTGGGAAATCTATGAGAAGTGAATTAGTGCTAGCTATTTTATGGAGGGATGGTGAGCTAAGATGTCCTGCAAGAGATCTGCACATTTACTTATCAAAACTGACCAAAGAAATAACTAAAAGCAGAATTTTGTCTAGCCTGACCTAATCTCTGACCTAAAAACAGAAAAATGCTGAACCTTATGAACAGAAAAGCATGCGAGAGAACTCTGGAAAAAGAACAGGAAAAGATCTACACAAATGAATCTGAACTAATATCAACTTTGCCAAATCAAGTTATCACACTAGCAGTTGCATGGAAGAGCAAAAACTGTGTTTTTGGTGGCAGCAGTAGTGCCTTGACCTCAGATCATAGTCCCAGGGAGGGAGAAAGGAGATTAGGGCCTAATGTTGCCTTTTTGAATCTTATATTGTCACTGCAGCAACCTACTTACACAACTGTTATAGACATTTTTGGGCACTTCAATCCCAATCATAAATGTCCATAAACTGAGGGCTCCGAAGTCCCTAAAAGTGTTGCTTCATTGCCTAAAGGAACAAGGTCAACTGATTACATCATCTCCCAGAAGTTCTCCACTGAAAACTACTCATAAATGGTGAAAAATGGACCATACTAAAAGCTCAATGCAGGGGGTGCGATTCATATCACCTTCCCAATGTACAAGGTGCGATGCATACTGATTTGCTCTTCTGTAGGGTGCGATGGTTGGGAATGGACAAATGGTAGGGACAAAAATGCGAGGTGGAAGATCATGGAATCTTCTAGAAGCTTCCCCTCTAACACTTGCCACTCCATTTTCAACCAAGGATGAGTAAGAGATCATCATTATCTAAGTGGAAGCAGGAACTATCAGAGAGAAGACACTAATCAAGATCCTAGAAGATGACTCACCTCTCTGTAATCGTCTATATATGGATCCCTCATCACAGAGATCCAGGTGTTGGAAATAATACTGAGAGGGTGGCTGAATCAGTATTATCAGGTCAAATATTTCTTTTCTAAAACCAAATAGTATACGCTACTTCAGTTAATTAAACCCGCGTATACAAAGCAAACTTTTAATTTACTTTAACTTTCTGATGATGATTGTTAATCTGTGATGCAGAATCAAATAACCAGTAACCAGAGACAGTAAGACAGAGTAGAAAGACAATCACACACAAGAACACAAGATATAAGGTGGAAACCCAATGTGGGTGAAAACCACCTGCTGTAATTCGTCTCTATCTTTCTTTAATTAGAAACATATGTTTACAATGTACTGGTGCAGTCCTTTACCAGTACGCAGGCTGCAACCTGCAGAGAGCTACAACTCTCTCTCGTTTTCTAGACTCTCCCGGAAGGGAGCTACAACCCCCTTAGCTCTTGCACTAGCCAAGATACTAGTACGTAGGTGCTGGCCTACAAAAGGCTACAACCTTCTCTTTCTTCCAGGGACCATGTTTCATAAATTTTCAGACTGGATCCATGAAAATCAATCAATCATCAAGAATTTCTGCATCAAACAATCTCCTTTCACCAAATAGATCTGAAGCAAGTAGATATTTCTATGACAGCTGTACCCAAAACACAGTACCAGTAACCACACACTAAAACAGAACCCAGAACACAACAACAATGAACAGAAGCAGCAAGATCACAGTTTAAAACATATACGCTACTTTATCATCCTGAAGCATGCGTGCATACGCTTCTGCGTATGAAGAAACCTGCGTATACGCGTTATTACTTCACTGAACCTGCGTGTATACGCACCTTCGCTGCACTGAACCTGCGTACAGATCTATAAAGGATAATTCACTCTTTTAGATATTCAATTACTAATTAACCCAGATTATCAAACTTATAGATCAAGCAAGTTCCACATCTAGCAGATCAAAATCATATAAAGATACTATTATCCAAGCTTAAAGATTATGACCCATGAATAGATCTTATCCTTCTTTTGCGCTAAGGTTCCTCCTTCATTCAGATCTAGATCTGCATCACAACCCAATTACCAATATACCAGCTCTAGCACTTTTTCAGATATTCAATAATAATGTGGATGATACTTTTCCACATGATCTCCTTCCTCTTTTATAGTCTTAGCCCTTCCACAATACCATGGTCCAAAACCATAACATTTCAATACCATGAACCCAAAACTAGGGATCAACACATCTATCGAGACGCCATGGTCCAAAACATAGGTTCAAGTCCCAAGGACTAACTACCATGGACCAAAAATATGATCCCCAACATATACGTGCTTTTTCAACGTATAACCCACGTGTATATGCGTCTTTGTTTAGATGAAACTACGTATATGTATTTTTCTTCTCTCTAAGTGCCTGAACTGAGATCTGTTACCAAAGAGAGTTGCCATCAAGGAAAACACCTGTGCCATAGCTCCAAACCTATGCCATAATGCCAACACTTATACCCATAACTATCCTCAAGGATTTTTTTGTGCATTTCTAAGGGACAATGATTGATGGCCTAGAAAATTGTGCAATGCAATCCCTAAGCCTACAATTACTCTCAGTTGGAATTGCGTATTGTGAAATCCCAATAGCCAACAACCAGTGTGGTTTGTGCATTGTGCAAATCTAGCAAGCACTCCTACCTCCTAGATAGCCCATACTACCTTTTGCGTAGTTCTGGAAGCCAATCACCTAGCCTCCCATAAGAAATTACGCAATCTTGTCCATCAGTTTCCTAGTATGTGTTGTGTAATTCCATGAATTTTCTTTGTTTTCACTAACAGATTTCTTCCCATGCATGTTGCTTGTCTCGAAATATTTCAGGTGCTCATCTATCTCAATGGGTTCCAAGAGAACAAGATCACATGAAACTGATGGAAATGCAACTAGAGTAGCAGTTGAGCAAGTGTCCTTTAGTCTACTGATCTATGAAGATGAAAAGTTGTATCTAGACAGGGACATCAAACTGAAGTGGCAAGAGGTCAATGAAACATTTGCAGGCACTTTTGGGGAACACCTCAAAGACCGTTAGGTGTACGTGAGCATTCGTAACTCTCGGTTGTAATGGATTGCATGCAGATATCCTACGTTCCCATGCATGGACATGATACACTACATCATCTCTCACTCTGATCCTGAGATGATGAGCTTGAGAAATGTTGGTGGGATGAAGCTTGTGGCCTTCTTGGAATGAGATTATAATGAGATGTTTTAGATGTTATAACCTATGACACTCATGGAGACTACATTTAGCTTACCCAACAATAGTGCTAACTCCAGATACATTCTAAATAATTGGCTAAAGGAGCAAACTCGATTCAGGTTGAAACCCAACCATATCTACAAGACAAAGATACTGAGGAAAGCATACCAATACTTGATCATATTTTCTTGTCGATTGTATGGCCAAGAAAACATGGAAACCTTGCCATAGAGCTGGGTGGTTGCACTGGACCAATTGGATAAAGAAGGAAAACCATTTAACTAGTTCGACATAATTTCTCATTTGCTGAAGGAACAAGTAACTAAGGATCGACAGTAACTCAGAGGTATGCACGTCGAGATTTATAGATGCACATACATCCTAGATGTAGTCTATGATCGATAGGAGCTCCCAAGCTTGGATTGGGTATGTTCACAGGCGAAGACTACTATGAACACATATTTCAAGTTGTTTTCTAAATTCAGCTTCAAAGGAGTAATCACATGACTGTCCGATAATTTTTTCATCCTTATGTAGAAGATGATATTTGAACATGATCCACCCTGCATGTCAAAGGAAGAAATGGAGGCATTAATGGGCATTGTAGATTGGTATGCCTCACTCTCTAACACTTTCATCCGAATGTTCAATGCGGAGAAGCCTGTGCATGCTCTGCAAAATTTTTCCTTGGACATACTTGTCATGTAGGAAGTAGCATATCACATCTCGACAGGATTGACATCTAGACTGGATAGGAAGAAGAAGCACTTTGGCCCACTGTTCCATTGTTTATTGGGTTATATGAGATCCAGAGTATCAGGAAAGCAGATGTCAAAGAATAACTGATGAAGAAGTACCCATTCAACCTCCGAAGCTACCATCCATATGACCATCATTGCATTGTGAAGGACCACTACACGTGAATTCAATTGAACTCGATCCATGGGGCATGTCATTACGCCAAGGAGGACCCATGGATGTATTGCTATAGTTTCTCCAGACCTAATGAACCGTTCGGCTTCGCTATAGAGTGGTTAGTGAAGCAACTTGAAGTAGCATCCCGAAGAGCACCAACAGTAGCAGCAATGGTAGCAAATGCAAGCATACCAATGCACGAAAAAGGTAACAAGAAGATTGTCAATCGCATGGAGGAGGAGAAAATCTACAATTTTTGAGTAGATCCACTTGTAGAGAAAGCAGCTATGGCTATAGAGGCAAAGAGGCAACAACACGACAAGTGAATCGCGCGAAGGTAGAAGGATAAGAAGAGAATGGAAGAAGCAAATAAGGAGTTGCATGAGCTGAGGGAGCAACTCTGAAAGGAACAAGAGCTATGCAAACAAGAGAGGCAAGCGCAACAACAACAGATACAACAAGGGGTACAACATCTATAAACTAATGAAGTAGAGTCCGTAGAAGTAGTTGATTCTCCTGAATAGCTGGTATTAGGCGAACAAGGTGAACCATTGTAGGGGAAGACTTTTCTCATGGGATAAAACAAGCACTTCAACAACTTGATGCATACATGGAGTAGCACGAGTTGGAACAAGACACCAACCTTGTGTCTCACCACAAAGAGGTTGATTCACCCACTTCAATGCATTCAGATGATGAGCAAGTCCCGAATGACCAAGGAGGCACTAAGGTACTTGGTGATTAGCTGAAAGAAGATATGCACAGTCTTGTTTGATGAATCCCAACATAGAGTTGTGCAGTCTCATAGAGTGTCAACTCCAGAGGACCATACATCACCTGTGCAAGTTAAGTAACAAGTGATCGTGAATGATGTGTGTAAACATCCAACTACCTTGGCTGATGTAACCAAAGTGTATGCCAAATCCACTAGCTCAAGTGTTCGCTTCCTAATAGTTGAGAATGAGTGAATGGAAAAGGAACTAAAAACAACCAAGCAAGGAGGGGACTTGGTGACAATGTCTACCCAAGCTAAACTGAGGAACGAAATACTAGATGAAGTATTTTTCCTTCACATAGTTATGCAAGCATTGTTTTCCATGTTTGGTATTGTGCACAAGGAAGTTGTCCATCTCAACGGATGACAGCAGTGATGTTTTAGAAGAGCATGTATCTTGATTAACTTGCATGTTGTTGTTGATGACATGCAAAGATGGACGATGAAGTATAAGGGAGCCCCACTTCACTTTCCTAAATTGATGAGGGTCAATGCAATCGAGCTAAAAGCATGTATCCAGAGTCAGATCCAGAATTATGAAGAACTCCCGCAGTTCATCACTAGTATACAAGATTCCCATGGACAAGTATTCAAAAGTATTGATGTTGTAGTGCACACACATGCAATCTCATCACTTGGGACTCTCACCCAGGTGAATACAAAATAATAGGTCTGACTCGAGCTTAATTTGTACTTCAACGAGTTGATGCACATTGCCACTAACCCAGACTTGCCCATCAGTGCAAACATCATGCACAAGTATGTTCCTGGTCTGGCCACCTTGAAGACAATGATGCATATGCTTTCAGATGAGTTGGACAGAGGAGCCCAAGCAGTGTACCGAGATGTTATAAAAGGAAGAGTCAAGTTTCATATGGATGTCACCTTGAAACACATGGACACCATCAATGACTATAGATCTTGGCATCAGTATGTTACTGTTGATCAGTTTGAAGATGTTGAGAAGTTGGAATTCCATGGTTGTATAAGTCAGAGTGATGTCTAGTTCATCTTGCTCAAGCCATTTTGTTCACATGGGTACATGTGCATTGTAATGTTAAGTCATGTCAAGTGTAAGTCAAGTGTCAATAGTGGATGTAACAGTGATAGAGTAGGTGAAGATTCATGAGGGTAGTTGAATAGTCACAAAGGGGAATGTCAAGGGCCACCTCACCCTTTACTATAAATAGTCCCTCATAACTCATTGTATAGGCTTTTGGTCAGCTAAGCTTCTAATAAGACTATCTTGGAGAGAGCTTGGACAGCATTGTAATGCGCCTTGGCTTCTCCACTGCACGAAGCTAGTACATGTCTTTGGAGGAGTAGGTGGATGTAGTCGTAACTTTCCATTATTAGGGATAGTAGGTTTACATGGATGTGTTGTATGATTGGAACTTACACTTCTTTATATAATAATAGCCAACACATGTTCATGCATATGTTGTTATTGTAGATGGACTATTTCGGTTGCCTTAGCGATATATATTGTTTAACTTACGTAGTTGTGTATGAACTATTTTGTATGCAATTATATGAATCTTGTTGCATATATGCTATTAGTTTAACCATCACTTTGGATTGCCAGCTGACTCGCTTTCCAGCTTGTGATGTATCTTCACTCATGTGTTCCCTTCCCAGCTGACTCAATTTCTAACTTGTGATGTATTTTCACTCGTGTGTTCCCTTCCCAGTTGAGTACCGTTATAGGTTGCCAAGGGGTGCACTCATCTCAACCCACATGTGTTAGAACCTCTCATGCTCCTTCCTTGGCTCACTATAGTGGTCACACCCTTGCTACTAACAAAGTTATCTTACTTGCCTCTATGAAACATCACAGCCAAGGCACTACCATACAACCCACTATTGGAACTCCTACACAAAACAGTCTAAGGTCTAATTGGGACTTCTTACCAGGGAGATCCGATTGGCATGTTGGTGGGCCCAACACTGTCAACAAGCCATAAGAAATTTTCTTGCACTTTCAAGTTTTTGACATATCAAAGTTTATCAAATGGATGTAAAATATACTTTCCTTAATGGAGATCTAGAAGAAGAAGTATGTATTGAACAACCAAAAGGATTCATTTTGGGGAATGATAAAAAGATTATATGAAAACTCAAAAAGGATTTATATGGGCTAAAACAAGCTCCGCGGGCATGGTATTATTGTCTTGACATCTTCAACAAAAGGGTTTCACAAAAGGATCTGCAGACAAAAACTTGTACACGAAAATTGAGAATGATAAACTACTAATTATTGTTGTTTATGTTGAAAATATCATCTTTGGAACTAATGAAGAATTTATGAGTCAAAAATTTTCTTTTGTTATGAAGCAAGAATTTCAAATGTCTTTACATGGGGAAGTAAGCTATTTTCTTGGTTTACAACTAAAACAAGCAAAATATGGCATATTTCTCTCACAAACAAAATATCTCAAGCAAATCCTAAAGAAGTATGGGATGGCAGATTGCAAGCCTATATGTACTCCCATGATGACAAGATGTAGCCTTAGTTTTAATCATGTCTCTCCCATAGAAACCAACCAGAGTATAGGTCTATAACTAGAAGTCTACTTTATCTAACAGGTACTAAACCATATATCATGCATGCAGTTAGGATTGTTGGACGTTTCCAAGCCAATCCAAAGGAATCACATCTTCAGGTAGTAAAGAGAATATTCAAATATCTCAAAGGATCACAAGACTTTGGTCTATGGTATCCTAAAGATGAATTTCTTACCCTTCATGCATAAATAGACTCAGATTGGGCTAGAAATGTTGATGACCAGAAAAGCCCTAGTGGAGGTGAATTTTACATGAGGCCTCAATTGGTATCTTGGTTCAGAAAGAAACAAAGTTCCACTGCCTTACCTACAATGGAAGCATAATATGTGACTGTTGCATATAGTTGCACATAAATTCTTTAGATGATGCAAATATTATCATATATACAAATCAAATGTTCTCCACCCGTCTCCATCCTATGTTATAATACAAGTGCTATTAGTATTTCGAAAAATCCTATTATGCACTCGAAGACCAAACATATTTCAAATAAATATCACTTTCTATGGTAATAAGTGCTTGATAAAAAGGTTAAATTGGTTTATATTCTCTCCAAAGAAAAATTTGTTGATATATTACTAAACCTCTTCCCAGAGAAGAACTTGAATATCTCAGATAGAAACTAGGAGTTGTCTCTGCCTTATTTTGTTGTTAATCTAGTCTGCTCAGTCTACAGGTAAATATTCAAAAGGTTTCTTTCCATATGCGGATTTCATAAGGTATATTCACATATATACTGAGTTTCTTTGTAGATAGTCATGTATGTTTTTTTTCTAATAGAAAAACAATGGGACATACTCAAAATCATCCTCTGACATGCTACTGGTCACTATGGTTTGATTTTTCTTGGTCTAGTGTTGATGAGTACAGTCTGTTGATATGGTATTGAGTTATGATTTTCTCATTGATATTTATTTGATTGATGAAGATGCTTTTATGAATGAGTGGTTAAAAATGAACAGGTAGCACATGTTCAAGGGGAGCATTAGCTTTGTAGAATATAATGCATTGTTGGCATTATGGTTCCTGAATTATTCTACTATTAAAGTCTTTTGGTCTTAGTTATTAATGTCATATCTATAAGTTGATGTCAAAGTCATGTGGATACCTATAATGTAATAATTGTCATATTTAGTCATGTATGGACTTTTGAGGTCATGTCAAATATATAATCCCACTTGATTGGGTGGTAGTGTCAAAAATGTATTCCCACTTGGTTGGGTGATTTATGTAAGTATGATTCTCGGTGATAGGAAGGTCATGCTCAGTTGAGTTATAGATTCATGTTCTTCATTTAAAAATATTTCTGGAGATTCAATAATGTGCTTAGGGGGGCATGGACAATATAGTGAAAATCAGATCCAAAGGGGGAGCTTTGGTCTGCCCTTTACCATTTATATCAAAGGGGAAGAGTGTCTTGGTGTTTTAATAATGGTTATTTGATGTATCTAATAGGTTTTTACAGGTTGAGGTGATCAACACCAACAAATTTTCCATCAAGTCCAAAGGGGGAGATTGTTATCATTATGATGCATGTGTTTTCCTGATCTAAAAATCACTTGCGAGTGATCTCATTTAATTAATTAATGAAGGTAATACAAACTCATGTGCTGGTGTGTGTCTATGTTATCTTAGGCAATGGATGGATAAGATTGCAAAATACATAGACACTGGGAAATAGTAAGAGAAAACACAACAATTTAATAAGGAGTTCACCTAATCCTTTCGGGCTATGTCTCTAGTCAAACTTTCAATGGTGGCATGCTTTGTTGTGTATTTAAGCAAAGTTTTTACAATGAGGAGCTCAATTTGAGTCTCCTGAAACAGATGATTCTTAGTAGGGTGGTAATTGGATTCCCCAAGACACTAGAGTGCATAGCCTTCCCCTTACTAAGTCTCGACCTCAACTGGTCTTAATGGGATGAGTCCAGCTTGGTACTCAGTTCCCGACAAATATCCTCTCATGGATTACTTGAACCTCTCAAGCTTGGTTCTGTCTGCTCGATGTTGCCTTAGCTCTGCAGGTTAGCTCGGTTCTCTATTCTCTGCTACTTGCTTCGCTCTCTATTCTGTCTCTCTGTCTCATTGTCTCCTCCTTTGTTTTTTTCTCTATTTGTTCACAGCTTAAAGCCAATCCATCCCTTGACTTTTTTCTTCCTCTTCCATCTCTTCAGATCGCCTGCTGATGTCACTTGAAATTCCCTACCTTTGTGTCATCGCTACTGTGTAACGTTTCACCGGGAGGTGGCCACTTGTCCTCTCACGAACTGAGTGCTAGCTCTTCCTTGATGGTTTGTTATTTTGGTTACTTGGTGAAATTATTCATCCGTCAGCTCAATGGTCAAATCTGACTTCAAACCTTTATGTGTCGTAGCTTATTTCTCCCTCCAAATCTGGTCTCTCATCGGGTGTAATCTCCATCGTTAGGTCCGAGACCCCCAGATCCTACTGTTATCTCCCTTATCATGCAGTTGACATGCTCGAATGTTAGCCCATGATGAGAGTGGTTTTCTCTTTCATCCACTAGACACATGTCATCCAACATATGGAATCGCTCATTCTTGTGACAAACCTGCTTACTGCCCGAAATGCCTCCGATATACCACCGGTTTTGGAGCGCGGGACCCGCCTGTTGTTTCAACACTTTTCCCATGATTTTCTGGTTTCCTTGTGACTAAGCACTCGGGGCTTTTCCATTTCGAGGGGTTTTGCCCAACAATGCACAATTAGAACATCAGAAACAACCTTCGTTTTCTGATTTGGATTTCCCAATTGTTAGTTTGCAGCATTGTGCGGTCTCCATGGGCCAACGGTCAGTTTGCTTTGATCGAGGTCCTCATTGTTCTGTGCTAGCTACAAAATGCCACTGTCCAAAGGTCCTTCCTGATAGCTCTTTATTCACAAGTTTTTGAAGTCTTTCATGATTCAAAACAGTCACAAAACTCTGATAATTTTCAACGATCCAACTCGGATCACAGCCTTCCTAGTGAAAAAGCTTTTGGACCACCAAAAGTTGGTTTTCAAGCATCGACAAAGTGAGGATACAACTATCTCACTTGTCCAATCTCTATCCATTTTTCACTGCTTAGATTTGAATCCTTGAGCCCAACTTTGAGGTACTCAACATCTCTCCTACGTGTCGTTCTCATCTTCCTGTCCAGAACTGTGTCTTCCTGCAATTCATTAAGATATTTAGGTAACAAGTCATCAATAGAAGGAAATTCACTATGTTCTTCAGGATCCTCAATTAATGAAGGTTCAAATAGTCTCAAGCTATCTGGATTTATGACTGAGTAGATGTGCATGTAAGTTGGTAGATCAAGGCAAAAATCATTCTCACCGATTTTCTCAACTATCTTGAAAGGTCCATACCTAATAGGTTTTAGCTTTTTACCTTCACTTTGCATTTTGTCCTTGCTGATATACAGCTAGACTTGATCACAAACTTGGAAACTATGCTCCATCCGATGCTTGTCATGCCTTGCCTTGTATTTGGCCTGGCTCTTTTCCAGCTATTCCTATACTACCTGGTGAATCTCTTGGATTTGTTTAATGAACCTAGTTGCCCTGTCCACATCGCTATGTCCCTCAATTGTTGTGTCCTTAGAAAAGAAAAAATCCAAAGGAGACCTTGGTGTGAAACCAAAATAGGTCTCAAAAGGAGATCTCTATGTAGAAGAATGTTTGGCTCGCTTGTAAGCATGCTACACATAACACAAATGTTCATCCCAAAGCTTAGGATGCTTGTTGCAATATCCCTTGAGCAACTGGATCACTGTCCTATTGACTACTTCTGTCTAGCCATCGGTTTGTGGATGGAAAGCTGTGTTTTTCTTCAGTTTGGTGTCCATCAGTTCCCATGGACTTGACCAAAACTTTCCCACAAATTGGGTGTCTCTATCAGATACAATGGAAGTGGGTAATCCAAAATGAACCCATACATGTTGAAAGAACAGTTTTGTAGTTTGTTCAGAAGGTATCAAAATACAGATTTTGTTGAACCTATCCACAACAACATACAAACAATCATGACCTTTCGTAGACTTAGACAGTCCTCCAACAAAATCCATGGAAACACTTTCCCAAGGATGAGAAGGAACTGGTAATGGAGTGTACAAGCCTAGTTTTCTATTGCTAGGCTTGCTCTTAGCACACAACAACCTCTTACATATCTAGAAACTATCTCATTCTTCTTGGCCAATAACAAAATATTTGCAGTTATGCAACTGTTTTACTTACCCCAAAGTGACCTGATATTAGAGAAGTGTGTGCTTCTCGAATTATATTTACTCTTTCTGTTTGTGGAATGCATAACTTCCCCAATGATATAGGAGTCGATCCTTTACATGATAATTCAATTCTTCTACTCGTTTGCCTTGACTTAAAGTTGAATATACATCTTTAAAGTTTATATCTTGAGCATATTGTTCAATGTAGCTCTCATGTAACACAGAGTTATGCTTAAGTATAGAAGATGCATTTATAATGGGTCTATATAACATATCTGCAACTTTATTGTGTATGCCCTTTTTATATTTGATGACTAAATGAAACTGTTGTAGAAAACCCATCCATATATAGTGTCTTGATTGCTGCAACTTAGTTTGGGATTGTAGATATTGAAGTGGTTGATGATCAGTGTGTATTACTGTCTCTTTGCCCATTAAGTAATATTTCCACTTTTTCACACTCTGTACTAATGCATACAATTCTTCATCATATGTAGGATAGTTAACTACTATAGAATTAAATGTCTCAGAATGATAACATATGGGTTTTTCGTGCTATGTCAACACTGCTCCCATGGCATAGTCACTTGCATCCGTTTGGATCTCAAACGGTCTTTGAAGATCAGATAGTGCTAGTATTGGTGTTGTACTAATATTTTCTTTCAAGGTGTTGAAGGCTTTCTATTGTTTGCCTCCCCACTGAAACACCTTGTTCAATCCTGTTAAAGCATGTAAGGGAGCTGCAATTAAGGAAAAGTTAGAAATGAACATTCTCCAATATTGTGCTGCTCCTAAGAAGCTCCTATGTTCTGTAGCAGATTTGGGTTTAGGCCAGTTTACAATGACTGCCACCTTAGAGGGATCTATCTTCAATTCACCACCCCCTACTATATGTCCCAAATAATTCAAAGA